>JACJUY010006207.1:3700-27655 GCA_014220935.1 Platorchestia sp. MABIK | reverse complement strand
CACCAGGCTTAGTTCAGTCTCTCAATGAGATGGAGATCAGTGATGATGCGTCTCCTCTTCACAGGATCACTGGCAGCACGCATAATGCCAGCTCATACAATAAAAGTATTTATTCTTCTAGTGCGTACAGTACTAATGCTTATGTAGAGGACAATTTAAATAAAAGTAATTTGTTAGAGTCAGATGCTAATGACTCGGCAATGGATGACATCAATGAATATGCATTATTAAACCCTTCAGTCAGTTCTATCTTTCAAAACGACGCTCTTTCTGCTCCGTCACCTATGGTTAACTTTGATACTTTCTATCCGGGAAGTGAGTTGTCGGCTCGTCTAACAGCTAATGTACCTTCAGATGATTTCATCACTCCAGCTGTGGATGCATTATCAGCGAATAACTTTTCTTTTAGGAGTCCTGTGAACGACTTTCACTCTTCTTGTTCACCCGCTGCTGCCGAAGTTCTTCGGAACCCTGAGTTATCTAGTCATGGAAATATTGTAGCGTCTGATTTCCCTACGTTAAGTGCTTCATCCAGTTCTGTAATACAATATGCACATCCCTCCTCCACTAGTTCTGCCGCTGCAGGCGGTGCAGACTCGCTTCCAAATCCTGAAAAGAGCCTGCCTACAAATATGAGCAGTGGCAGTGCTGCTGGGCTCTCAGGTCCGGCCACAGTCGTGTGTGGAAGCTCTGACCAGGGGCTCAAGGACCTCTTGTTGAGCTGGCAAAAATCGCAGCCAGGCTTCTCCTCTTTTTCCACTTCTGGTCACTCTTCTTCCTCCTCATCACATACGGGGTCTCTCAGCACATCACACAGCAAGCAACAATCTCCATACCAGCGTCCTCGGGCGGCGGGGAAGCATCCAAGGCAGAGGCGGACTGGGCTAGCCACTCTTCTCGAAATCCCCAGGCCAAGCGAGCGGCTCAGCCCCGCCCCCTCGCCTGGGCTGGAGGCGGCCCTCAGCAGCCCGGCTCCGCCCCAGCGAGACGAGGCGCTCAATAACTGATATGGTCTGCCTTGCTGTCATCACTGCCCTCAAGTGCCTGCACTGCTCTTAATACTCACCGAATATGCTAAGCTAATTTGGGAACAAGGATGAGTCCATTATTGGCGTGGCTCATTTTTTTCTATGTGAACTTTTCTCGTCGCTATTGCTGTTGGTTGTTCAGCTTCTGCTGGGTATGAGGGTGCTACTTCTGCTCACTTTGATATTACTTTTGATTATTTACGATTCTTGGATTGTTGCATTTTTGTTGGCATTATGTCTTACGTCAGAAAATATTGTCAGCCGTGCTGACGAGATGAAGAGCTCTTTGTTGTCTTTAAATGGATCAGTTTGAGAACCCCATTGAATCACTTATCGAAATGGCTTGAAGGATCAGCATTATGCTCTGTAAACTACTTCCAAGTTCTATTATAGCACAAAGCTGAGGCATCCCTGTTCTTGATCCTTAAATCTGAACTCTTGTGAGTTCATCATATAAAAATGTGCGCTAGTGTCCCAACATTTTTTATGTCTTCATGCAGGCCAACTGCCTGACAGCTGCAATTGTCCTTTCCTTCACTTAGGAGTGTGCTCTAGCATTCCTTCGCTTGAGGCTGGTCGGGAGGAAAAGTATAATGTGATACCTGCCAAGCCTGTGTTCAGACGTATTGGTCCTGCCATTAGTCACTTCGACAGGCGCATCTCGATCTCATATGTCGAAGTTCTCAACTTTATCTTTATTTTTTGTTAAAGTACAATAAAAATTTTTCCACTCGTGGTCATCAAGTTGGTTTCAAAAATTAAGTTGATTTTCTTCCGATCGTGGTCGACAAGTTGGTTTCGAGCTGTTTGAAATTCTGCTTTGGATTTCTTTTTCATTCAATCACTTGAATCATAAGCTTCTTCATGAGACGAGGCCGTTGCGGAGACTTGTGGGAAGAGCGGCTTTGCGAGCGACCGCCGTCACCTCCAGGTTACTACGCCTTTTGTGTTCTGCCGCAATTGCTTCGGGAATTCATTCTGGTGGCTTCAGCTGTACAAATTGCTTCTGGCCTCTTCTGTTTCTCCTGTACCTATTGTGTGAAATGAAACTTGTTTGTTGCAGTTACCTGTGTTGGGACACGTACTTCTGTGATGTGGCGTACATTGTGGGAACAAGTATATTCAGTGGGTATCATAAATATCCGATACATGGTCGAAGGTTTATAGACCATTGTTACACAATCGCATGGTAATCTAGTATTGAACATCTTAATGGATTTTTGTATGCTGAACACTAATTCGATTTCAGAATGCGCAATCTGTAAAAATTTCCGATGATCACGGCAAAAATATCAGATGAATGTTTCAAAAAGTATCCAATACATCTTGGTATTGCAGCTAGTATTTAATGGTACTACCTCTTGTTGCTTGTACGACTTTCAACCGTTTGGGATATTACCTTATGAGGGTCTTGCAAATATTGGTAGAAATTTAGACGGACACTTTAGATCCACACACTATTAATAAATGTTAGATTACGTAGGTCTCTTTGCCAAGTCCTAAGTTTTAATTCTTGCTGCAGGTTTCCAATATTCTTTAGAACTGGCGAGTAAAGTAACTTGGCTATCGCATAACCTGCATTTTCTTTCGCTGGAGCAATGTTGCAGTGCTCCCGCTGTGTGTTCTGGATCATTGTTTTGCTTTAATGTTCATTCTCATGGCAATTTCAAGTCACCTGCAGATTAAGAAATTATTGTCCAGAATACTGTAATAAAGCTAAGAATTTACTTTCCCTTGAAAAATGTGAAATTTGCTAGAACCTGCGGAAGAGAAGCAGTCCTATACCATTATGCTGCTGCTCCACCAAACCTCACTATGGGATTTATTATTCGGATCATGCACTGAGTTTTTCTACCTTTAACCCCTTCCCCAACAATTTTTTTGTTAAAAACGTTTCATTTTCAGATTAATTTTTTTATTTTGGTTCTATGTAGTATTTTTGATGCTGGTTATGAAAACAGTTTGTAATTATTTTTTCTTCCTATTTTTGTGGTTAACGTTTTATTTTAAAAATTCCTTTATTGGCACAAACGAGTCACCCCCTTCCTCCTCCTCCTCACTTGTCTAGAAATAGTCATTGTCTGATGGACTGGCAGAGTTATCAGATGTATTCAAGCTTCAGAAGGAAGGTTCATATTCACTATCTTCCGTTGAACTAGACATTTGGGGTGTAACACTTCAAAATGCTACAAAAAAATGAATGCAAATGTGGATGCAAACAACACCCATCCGACGACAATGGCTGTTGGAGCAAGTCTAGTAACAATGTTCTTGAAATCCCACAGCTCTACTCTATCGCCTCTGCCAGGCGTACGATTTGACGAGAATACTCGTTTCACATGTAGAATGACTTACAAAGGCCTAAAATCGACGAGTATATACGTAAGTAGCTGGTTTTTGAAGGTAAAGTTTTAGACGAGTATACTCGTCGACGACTGAAAAAAGAACATTTTATGAAGACGAGTATACACGTTTCTGCCGGGGAAGGGGTTAACCGTGGCTAACACTAATCAGCCCTAATAACTGAATCTTCATCTCGTTGGACCATAGTCCAGTGTCTCAAAGATATGTTGGTTCGCTAAATGTTCCTTTGTAAAATTCAGACGAGTTTTGGGAAGAATTTATTTCAACATGGGTGTTTTTCTTGGTATGCTAGAACATTCTCCCTCCTGCCTAATTTTACTGCTCTAATTTTGTTTCTAGATATATTCGACCTAGTCGGTTCCAAATCATTTAAAAGCTCGGATCGTGCCAATCGAGAATTCTTCTTTCCTCTACGGACTGTGTGTTTAGCTTCACTGTTTGAAATTTTAGATTGACGCCCTGAACGTGATAGATTTAAGGCGGACTGAAATGTGAACCTGCGAATTGTGTCACCAATGGTATGGACTGGTATTTTTAATACTAATTACATTTGTCATTCCCCCAAAGCACTTTTGTCCATAAATGATTAGTTCTCAAGTCTTTTATGGCAATTCTTTAGTCGTCGGTGTATTTGAATTAGAGCATTGAAAGGTAACCTCCTCATGTAGCTGTTGAACATTGACTGATGTCTGCTGTTGCACGTGGATGGAGGGATTATTATTTTTCTAGATAGTTTGACAGCATTCCTTTGACGGTTAACTCCCGTAGAAATGTTCGAGAACTATTTATTATTCTTTAAAACTAATTTTTCTCGATGTTTTGGATGTTTTTTGAGGCGATAACTTAACAACATTGTTGATGTCGTATCAGTGTTTTACCACTCGTGCATTCTCATACCGAATTTGCATTCAGCGTACAAAAATACTCAAGGTGTTCAATTTTAAAAAAATTGCAGCTGTGTAACTATAGTAATTTAATATTTGACCTTGAGTCGATTATTTATTGTACCCATTGAATGTTTTCCATTTTCATTTTAATCAGGAATTATCAACACAACAATAACTCAAATATAGTTGGGCCGAAGCTTTTGGTATTAATGTGCTCTAGCCGTCTAAGGAAAATGCAAACTTTATTTCGGACTTTGTTAAGCTTCATACTTCGTCTATCGTATGCTATGGGAAAAAACGCTCACATAAGAGATACTGTTCAGCTACACAGATAAGCCCACGGGCTGACCATTTTTCCGAGACCATTTTAGTTCTTTCAGTTTTCACACCTTTTTCGCTATTTCATCACTGCCTTTTCTTCCTCTTTCTTGTTATTTGTATACGCAAAGTATCTTGAGTAGGAAAACACCTTGGGAATAGATTTCACGTTTTCCTTTATTGTTAAAAAAATAGTACCTCCTCTTTCCTTCTTGAAGACATCTTTGCAAGCCTTAAAGCTGACTTACTACTGTTACTGTTCAGCTACATACTGATGAATAAATCTCGCATCTCCCTCTGAGTAAGGCTGAAACATTTTCATACCAAAAGCTTGGGCTCTACAATAGTTAGTCTGATGATTGTTCTGAGGAGCAAAAATCAAACCTCATCGCGTCCTCTATCCGACTACACGTAGGTACTTGTATGAGGTGAAAATCGTTGCTTGAATACTTCCGGATACTTGATAGAAAGGGAAGGAATAAGAAAACCGTGCAAAATATTTTACGTTTTCACAAACGTGTGGAGAATCTACTAGTAGTTTTAAAAGTTGTCGTTTTAAGAATTTACACGCGATCGTTTTGGAATAATAATTTAATCTCACAGAAAAAATGTCGCAACACAATGAATCGAGAGAATATTTAAAACACAACTCTTCGTGAAGAAATAACGCGTTGTGCACAGTTTTCCTAGTTCTACGTGCGAGTAAAAGGGGTTTTGTGAGGACGTGAACATGTGTTGTGGACGTATGTGGTTTTGTGGACGTGTCCCCTCAGGGGCATACAATTATTTTATCTATGGGAAATAACGCTCCCAGGGGAAATATGTGAGGTCCCAAGCTAAAGATTAGGTAGGCCTTTTGTTGAAATAGCACAAGTGTTTTGATTTGATCCGGACCATCTTTTTTCAGTTTAGTGCTGTTTTTCAGCAGCTACTACTT
This sequence comes from Platorchestia sp. MABIK, assembly GCA_014220935.1. Classification (NCBI taxonomy): domain Eukaryota; kingdom Metazoa; phylum Arthropoda; class Malacostraca; order Amphipoda; family Talitridae; genus Platorchestia; species Platorchestia sp. MABIK. Next base: position 22,121 of record JACJUY010006207.1, on the reverse strand, counting down.
CTTCAACATTTATCTTGTTTCATGAACTTTTTTTCTACCGGGTGGCCCAGCGAAATGTGGACAAATAAAAGTTTGTTTTTTTCAGTTATATGAAGGCCAATCAAAACTACTCATGTATCAAATAAAAGAAAAATGTAATGTAATTAAAAACATCCAAGATACCCTTCAGAGGGATCCAACTATTGTATCTATGGGAATTAGCGCCTCCATGAGGAAAATGTGAGGGCCCGAGCTGAGAGTTAGGTTGGTCTTCTTTTTGTTGAAATAAAATGTTTTTTTTTTGCTATGTTAAGGACCACCTTTTTTCGGTTCACTACTGTCCTGTTTTTCAGCACCTCTGACTTTCTTCTTCAACTTTTCTCTTATTTCATGAACTTCTTTCTCAACTTACTGTTTCTATGCTCTTTCTGCATAGATTCCTCATTCTCTTATCTCCATGCTAAATGGTGCCTTCCTCCTTCCTCTCTTCGATACGTTTTTTTTTATAGCGGTTAGGGAGGCTTACACTAACTTTTAATCTTAATCTTAACATACAAGAATTATTCAACATATCCTCCTTTCCCCTTGATAACCTGGCGGAGACGAGGGATCACCTCATCACACGTGGCACGCACAGTTTCCGCGTCAATTTCTGGCCAAGATTTGGTCAGTTTCTGCTTCAGAACCTCCACAATTGAGTGGGAGACAGCTTCTGCTCCAAGATGCAGTGCCTGTTGAAAGTCGAACTTCATTCAGGAGACAAAAACCAGCTTCAAAATTGGAGTTGGCAGAAGTTACGTCCACAGGTCTCAAAACCCCTTTGATTTTCATCGAGGCTGGTGTTAAAATCAATAAACATGTTTATCTGAAGATGTTAATGGATGAAGTTGTTCCTTGGGTGGGGAAAGTCTCAAAATGCGGGATGGAGCAACCTCTCACAGCCAGATTGGTCCAGGACTGGTGCAAAGACAATTTCAAGTTGTTTTGGCCCAAGAAACTATGGCCTCCATTTTCTCCTGATTTAAATCCAATGGACTTTGGGAGTTGGTCTATCTTGGAGCAAAAGTCCTGCGCTGTATCCCACTCAAGTGTGGTTGTTCTGAAGCAAAAACTGACCAAATCTTGGGCAGAAATTGACCCCGAAACTGTGCGTGCCACGTGTGATGAGGTGGTCCCTCGTCTCCGCCAGGCTTTTAAGGAGAAAGGAAGATATGTTGAATAATTCTTAGATTTTGTTCAGGACAATACTTCTCTTTTTTATTTGATATAAAAGTTGTTTTGATTGACCTTCAAATAACTGAGAAAACCTAACTTTTATTTGTCCACACTTCGCTGGGCCACCCGGTACGTACTGTTTCTATGCAGCTCACGCATAGGTTCCACGTTCCCATAACTTCATACTAAATGATGCCCTCCTCTCTTTGGAATGCCTTCGTTACGGTTAGGAAGGCTTAAACTAACATCTAATCTTATCTTTTTGGACGTGCTCGTGGTGTTCCCTAATTTGATCGAAGCACTGCAGCCAGTAGAGCAAATTACGCGTGCCGTTGTAGACGAGCTGTCTAGACTTGGTGTGGATTCAGACTTCCAGAGCTGCTGTGGAGGCCACAGCGGCTCTGGATGCGGTGCCGTTTTCCTGGTTTCGATCCACGGGTTGTGGACCTGCTAGCTTTGTGTTCGTACTGTATCGTAATGTAATTTTTTGTGTTGACTCTGCTCAAATATCTTCTGCTGATTTTAATTGTGCACTGTATTTTTGTATTGAGATATTAGCTTGGTGGTGCGACTTTTAGAACCTGTGAGTAAACTCAGAAAGGAAGCTGGCGGCAAAAACGTAATGCTTTATGATAATTTTAATGAAAGACCTGTAAAGTGCAGTCTACACTCATTTCCATTGAACGTTATATTGAGCAAAAAAACGCATGTATTCAGGAAAAACTATTGCATTGATTCTAGCTACCAAAAAGTAACATTCAAAGATAAAAATGAAGCAAAAAACCTATAAGAGAAGGTTCTACCTCCAGTTCAGTACTTGAAGTGGGACAGAGCTAAAAATTTTTAAGGGGAGGTTTGTATTTGCAGAATAACATGCTTTCTTTAGTTCGTGAAACTACAATGTACGACGATGCTATGACGTGGAAGTTTTCATTTCGGATGGATGGTTAAATTTGATTGCATGATTTTTAATTCTTCTGTACAGTGATGTTGTTGAAGGCTTACCAGTGCGTCTCCGGTGTTCAGTAACTCGTGTGGCAGGTGACGCTCTGTCTCCTCGCAATAGGCATTACACGGGTCACATGTCGAAAAGTGCAACGTTAATTCCCGCTTAATTTATAATTTGATCCTTAGCGTAGAGTGGGTCACCTGAAGTAAAGTTGCGAAAAAGCAGGGCTAAATCTAGTTGAGGGTAATAGGTCCAAACTCATAGGTTTTAGTTTTTCTTTGGTCATTGGGTTTGAATCCGAGCTCGTGTATGGAATGGAACAGTAAAGTAACGCTTTTAAATCACACTTTGTTCATACCAGTTTATATTTTTTATTTTCATTGGTTTTTTAGTAGTCAGGATCCATGTGTAATTTTTTTCCTAAACGTGTTTTTATTTGTAACGGACTTTTACTGAAGAAAAATTAAGATTGCGTTCGGAAGATCTATTTTTCCTATAATTGGTGTAGAGCACAAGGTTTCTGCGTGCTATCTTGCTGCGAATTATCGTGAGATTGCAATGTCTCTCAACGACGTCAGCTCATGCAATCACACATGTTAGACCTGATTACAGTGTTAGCCCTGGAAGTTCAAATTTTCGCCACAACTGCAAGCTTAGCCTGCTGTGGCCGTTGAAAATTTCAGAACTGTTTTTACGCCCTGAGGCGCTCAGGCCGCGTATTGAGAGAGGCACGCGGCTTATTTAAACATATCCTATGCTACTTTATGCAAATACGAGCGTGCTGGTCTCGCTAATCGAAGGTCAGCAGGAACATGCTGTTTGGAGCGTGCTTAAACTCTGTTACTGTTGAATTTGCTTTCGCTTCCTTTAATTTAACAGATTTCGCCTTTATACTGAGTTTGTACCTGTTGTGGATTTAAGAGTTTGCCTGCTGTTCTACGACTACATAGTGCCTTATTTTTAGTTTGATTCTCCTCAGGGGGATACAACCATTGTATCTATGGGAATTAGCTCTCCCAGGGGGAAAATGTGTGGGGGCTCGAGCTGAGAGTTAGGTAGGCCTTCTTTTTGTAAAAATAAAATTTTTTTGCTACGTTAAGGACCACCTTTTTCAGTTCACTGCTGTCCTGTTTTTCAACACCTACTACTTTCTTCAACTTTTTTCTTGTTTCATGAACTTCTTTCCTAACTTACTGTTTCTATGCCCCTTCTGCGTAGATCTTGCATTCCCTAATATTCACACTAAATGGTGCCTTCCTCCTTCCTCTCTTCTATACGCTCTTTTTTGTACCGGTTAGGGAGGCTTAAACTAACCTATAATCTATACAATCAATCTATTTTTGTTTGATTCAGTTACTTCTTATTTGCATGTGTTTTTTATTTAGTTTGCTTATGCATTTTTGATTAATAGTTGCACTGGCTGGGGTAATCAGTTTTGCATGTGTTGCTGTTATTTTTAGTTGATGCGATATTTTCAGTTCCTCATTCGCGCTGGTACTCTAGACTAAACTGCGTCGAGTTGTCTGCCAGAGCGCCACTTGGGCATCAAGGTGCCTCAGGGAGATCCGGCCTTCCCTGTGGGCCGTAGTCAGAGTGCTGCCTCAGCGCAACGTGTAACGCTTGTTGCGAGTCTCGTGTTTTGTTAGTTTGTTGTAAACATAACTTATGGAACGTCAGAAAGAGTTTGATTCTGAAAAAATAGCTAAAGGGCAACATTTTTTCATGAATACGCCAGTGAGACTAACTTACTCTCTATAATAATTCTGTTTCTACTCTGTATCTCATGTGCCAAAAAAATGTTCAATGTTGACTGGCTGAGTTTCAATTTGAGTATTTTTCAACAACATACGTATTAATTTCAGGAAAATCTGATGAAAGTCTAGCCCTTCGATTTTTCCAATAAAAGCGATGGGTATTCTAGGATACGCGCCGTGCTAGTTTGATGGGATTGGTTAGAATGAAGCCATGGTCTTCTGAGCCAAGCATCAGGACTTCAGCTTCCAATAAATGTTCCTAGATAACTCATAGTACACCTGACATGGTTTTCTTTTTGGCTTTAGTTGATTTGGTTCTAGTTGCCTTGTAAGCAAGAATTCGGTCTGAGGCCATTGCCGATGTGCGTTCTGAGCTTCAATAACTCCGTACCATTGCAGGTGGGAGTGGCGGGAGTAGCCGTGAGAGCTTCAAAGAGGCGTCTAGCCTTCACCACGCCAGCGACCGCTACTCACCCATCGCCCGTCGCTGCAGCGACACCACCATCAGCCTGTCCGACATCAACACAGAGTTCCACTACCTTCAGGTGAGTGCCGCTCACCGCACTTATATTTCCCAGCAGCACTCATGTAGGTATGCAACCACACCACTTGGAGGTAACTTGCATCCAGTAGGTACCACTGCATCCTCATCCTCTATTTGGTGCAAGAATTCGAGTGTTTGAACTAGGGTGCTAAGGCCTGGTCCAGTGGTCCTGTAGCTTCTCACTTAAGGTGAGTCATGTTAATGCTTAACTACCATGATGCATCATCTAGGCTGCCTCTACTATACCCTTCTTTTTCTCTCCTGTCTCTGAAGCCTTCAATTCCTTGTGATCTCTATAGACAGTTTCCTCACTTGGTGCCGCGAACACTTCAACCACTCCTTTATCGCTTTATATGTTTTTCACAAATTTTTTTTCGATCTTCCAATTTGATCCACTTTTCCACAAGCATTGGTCATTCATTTTTCATGTACTAACATTGCCTTAACATCAACGGTCTGCGCACTATTCGACATCTTTCTCTCTGCATGCAACAGACCCTCTTCTACCCTCGAAATGCTCTTCAGTAAACCAAGCCACGCTAATCGCTTGTGTCTAATTCTTCATGTCTAGCGCGAGCACTCGTGAAGTGATATCCGCACTTAGACCTTTGAAGCTTTTAAGAAGAATCATAATGAAAGGCCAAATCCTCTCACTTTCGCTTTTTGTTCTCGTTCGATATCCTTGATGAGTCGCGAGATAATTTACGTATTCAACATTGAATCACCAATGTAATCTGCATTTTTTTGAGAGACTTCTCTCATTTGTATGGCAGCAAGAATAAAATTGTACGACCTGCGCTGGTGTTTCTGCTCACAGTGCGACCACCTCAACGCTCCTGATATTTAGTGCTTGTCCTTGAGTCTGTGTGAAGACTGGGGGTTTTGTCTCGTCTACTGTGTAGTGTCGGTGCTCAGCCCGTAGCCGTAGTTACCATTTGTGCTCTGCAGCCCGTAACAGTAATGTGACACCTTTGGTCAAACAAACATTCAAACTCAACCACTTGTATAGCTTTTGTTTTGAGTTTACTTTTTATGCATAAGCGTAGCGGGTGTAAGTAGCTGCTGCAGGACGTCTTCATTGAAGCATTAAAGGATGGCTGGTTTCCTGTTGCCTCTGAACGGGGCTCTGATTGGCTCCATGTGACTATGATGTCATCGCTGATATTCGTCTCCCGATAAAAGGCATGCTCATCATCAAGTATGAAACTCTTCTCTCCCATGGTTTCGTAACATTTTTACGTTTTTCAAAACGCCAAACATAGACTACTTCTATGACTTTCTATTGCGTCACTTGAAGCCCTTGCTGGAAACTCCTCATAGGATCCGGTAAAGTTTCCTTGTTTATACATTCAAGCCCTTCACTTAAGTCGCATCTCGCTGTAAAAATTCCTCGCAGTACGTTCATGTATTCGTATGTATTCTTTTCCTTTACTCCTACTGATCAACGTGGTCGTTCATACACGTTGCCTAACTGGCACGTCTGATTTCTGTACTTTTCTTCCATTCATACGTGTTTCCTATAAATACGAGATATTATGGACACATCGATCAGATCAATACGTCTGTCGTGCTCCGCACTCTCCATGATGGAGATGCAAACGTGAGTACTGTAGGCAGCGGTTAAACTCCCAAACCCGGGCACCTGCGTGAATCCTGGAAATCGGAGTGCAATGTTAGCCTAGCTCGTCTCAAGTTTTTTAGCTAACATCCACTGCAGACTTATCTACTGTACATCCTGGCATTGTGCGTACGCCTCTATTCTGCGCAGCTCACGTGCCTTGGTATCCTTTGATGCATTCATTCTTGCAGTCGAGCATGAAATGCGCTCTGTTGAATCTATTATTAAATCGTAGTACGGCTTTTGTATTGCGCTCCTTCGATTGCGACACTTCTTCATCAATTATATTTTCAATTTCTTCAGAAGCTTTTCCTTGCCAATTCTGTACAGTAGCATTTGTGATTGATGCTCGCTTAATCGCTTGTTCGTAGTTTGCCTAGATAAATTATATATGTAGCTTCCAGTATATTTACGAAATATTTTTTCATTTTGTTGTAATATTGTCTGATGTTGTAATATTTTGTCTCTCAGCCGAATCGTATTGTTTTTATGATTCTCGTTACTCTCTTGTGGACGCGATGCATTCCAATCTTATTATTGTGAAAAAACGTGGAGCAGCTGTGTTATGCAATGTGGCCATGTGTGCGTATCCGCTTTGCCACCTTATCATCCATGCCGTAGGGTGGACCCTACCCAACGAAAAGTGCTCAATCTTCTCCCTATATCACAGTTTTTCTCTCTCAAGTACCAAGTCAGTGAATAATTTTTTCGATCAGAGTTAGCTTTTGTTATCATGTAATAACTGGAACGTTTAGTCAGCTCTTAATGCACCTCAGTGTATTGTATTAGGCAGTGTAATTAATTTGTTTGAGTTAGGTTCTTTCAAGTTTTCAGTATAGAATGATTTTTGCTAACTGAATTTACTTGAATGTAAGGATAGATGTGAGACGTGAGCGCACACTTGACGCACTGTATAGAGCAGTAGTGACATACTGCACCTCGTTGCTCACGGAGAGCTCGCGCTTTTTCTATTTCTCTCAGACTTGATTGATTTGTGCCATTCGTGTGCGCAAGGGAGGAAATGATAAATACTCTTGATCTACTTTCTTGATTTCTTTTATTTATTCTTCGACACATCAAACGTTCAGCAGCGTGATGACCCCCCCGTCCTAATGCTGTGGAACTGTTGAAGTTCTGGTCGTCCAATTACACAGAGCTGAAGAATTTTAGCTGCAATGGGCGCTGTTGCTGCACGTGTCACGTACTCAGCCCGTGCTGAAAGTCCGCCTGTTGATCTTTCTTGTATGTTTAAACGGGGCCGGGCTTGTGGACAGTGATTTGTGTCCGAGTCTTGAGGGGTAGATGTTGTGCAGTCTCTGCTTAGTCCATTTTCTTAACAAGCACTCATCAGACGTAGTCCATGAATCACTCGCTCGTGCTGATCGAAAGTCGCAGCCAACTGTCTCCCTGGAAACGTCATTCCGATGCTCTAACTAGGCTGAACTTCAACAGTTCATGCAGAAGCGTGCATGGCACTTGAGATTTTTTTTTGAGTTCGTGCATTTTAGAGCTCTTATTTCTTACAATTAGATTAGTTCATTTTTTTAAGAAAAGGGGCTAGTTATTTTAGTCTTTCATCTTCTTGAGCAAGTCTTGGCTCACTGGTTAAACAGTACCACCAATCTGTATACTTTAATCTATTTCGATTTTTTGTTTGATGATTTTCTTTATCTTTTGGCTGTGTGCGGTTGTTGGTGGTGGGGAGGCAGGCTTTACTAAGCACCACCGCACAGGGGAGCCGCTCTCCTTCTCCTCGAGGCTCCTCCTCCCACTCTCCTGCACCGGCACTCTCTCAAGGTCGAGGTAGTCAACACTCATGCGGTTTTCTTGTGTTTCTTTTATCCATTTATGGTCTTCTTCGTACTCTTTATCTATGTTCCTTTCCATACTTACGTGTTATAATTCCTTCACACTTCGGTGTTTTCATCGTCCACCGGTCTGCAGCTTACTTCAATGATTGGAGTAGTCACCCCTTCATGGCAGTTTCTTAATTTTACCTAGCATTTGTTTAATACCCCTTCTTTTTCGTTGTGCTAGTTTACCCCTGCTTTAACTGTGCGACATAATCGCCTTAGTCATGCTGGTCTCCATATCCTGTTCGCCATCACTTTCTCAAGCATCATGCGTCTGTTTAGGTAGGTGCCGATTCACTTCGCAGTTGTGAAGAGGTAACTTCATCTGAGGACGTAGCAAACATAATTCAAATTTGTCCCTGTAAGTGTGTCGGCGATGATTTCATAAAGCGTTTTTGAAAATTTTCTTTTAATACACAGTCATAAGTTGTGCACTCTGCGCTAATTAGTTATTTGGGTCATATTATGCGTCTGCCGATGACTGCCTCAATGAGGGGTTTGGAGACGTATACTTCACTAACCCATGCTTCGCTCTCTTTACGTGCACTCTATTGGCGCGTTGCGTGCTTGGTGAACTATCAGTTTTCCAATGAGTAGAACATGGTAGGCGGGATCGGGGCGCTCTCTTTAGGATAGCTGTAGGAGCAGCCCAGTGCCTCTGCCCGTGGCTCACGTTTATTCTGTACGCAAACATATACAATGTTAGTTAGATCTAAAAACGAAAATGCAAGATCAGCTACTTTAATCCTTAAGGTTTATATTTCAATAAAACCTAATTTTTAACGTTTCGTCCACAGGCCATCATCAGTGTTAAGAATTCTGAAAAGGTACGAAGTAAAAATAAACCATTTTCGAATGACTAATCTAAAAACGTGTAATAAAATTACGTTAATTTCGATCGTCCATTTACTAAGGTTATAGGAAATGAACTAAGGGTGTAGTTCAAGACCAGCTTAAGTTTAGATATGTAAAAGGACTCTAGAATGCGCATATCTGTATTGTCTCGCCTACCCGCTTTTGCGGCGAGAAACTTCCAGAACTAACTGGCACAGAAAACATAGTCTTTAGCTGACACCCCGAAAGGGCCAGTACACGCTGCAAATAACAAATTTATGACAAGACAGGTAAAAAGGATAGAAATGCTCACCTCGACACGACGTTTTAAAGTCTTCGAAGATCATGTTCCGGTGAACATCTCTTCACAAAAAGCCGGCTGTCAAGGATTTAAACGTCCCTGAAGCGGGACCGGTATAGCTCAGAGCACATTTGGAGTCATGCGCCCCGGACCACTTCTCGTTGTCATCTGAGGAAGCAACCCGCGAAGGTCCCTCCTCAACTTCGATCGGATCCGTAGCTGAGGCTTCGGATTCGCTCGTGAAGATAAACGAACATATTAAGCATGTCCAAGATTATCAATGTCGCCAGGAAAGTGAAGCACTCCCACCTTTGCCCCGCTTGTCATAAATAGGCAGCGTTCTTACTTTTTTAGGCCAGTGTGATATAAAGCTGACCTAGTCCCTAAGTGTGCAAGATATGGGTTGTCTTGCACGGGACTCTGGTAAGGAGCAAGGCTGGATTTGCGACAGTATAAAACTGTGGTTTTGACAAGACGGAAAATTGATTGATAGATATCACGTTATTGCACTCGTCAGAATGTTCTCAAACGGCGGAAAATGAGGGCTTTGACAAATTTGAACCTGTTCTGAAGCTTCTACCAGAAAGCTCACAAACTCGAGTGCGAAGAGTGCGAGATGTACATCCAATGCACTCTGATGCACAGCATGCACAACTAAAGTAATAAACAAGAATAGCTTGCATTCCGACAGGGAGCTTTTCTTAATAATTAAAAAACGGTGATATTCTTGAGTTATTCACCAATACAATTTAAAATCCTCATAAATAAAATATTTCGAGAAAACACCAGCTATTCCTTTCTTTAACTTCTCAGACTGCACACCAAAGTGAGGAAGTGATGCATATGCAGTACTACGAGTAGAGTCGATGTGGCCGACTTCAGATCTGTTGCCATAGAAGACTCAGGGCAGGTTGACAGCCACTGAACTTCATTTTCACACATAAATATTGCGAACGTTGGACCCAAAAGCAGGCCCATTGCCATGCCATCCGTCTGTCAACATTTTGAATCAAACACAAGAAATGAACTGAGCACAGATAATTCTAAAAAAGTTTTGAAAAGCTCTCGGGAGAGGCCTATGGTTTTTGATGTAGAATTTAGGAAAAGTTTTCTTACACTAATAGCAATAGTCTCATGCATGTGTGTGTTAGTAAATAATTATTCTACATGAAAGAAACCGTAAAAACCAGTCTGCATCGACATATTTTTTCAAATCTGAGACGAAAGTGTATTAGTTGTCTACAGTAAAATCATTGGTATGGAGGGGGTGACAAAACAGGTGCTAAAAATTTTGCTAACGAAAAACTGGGAGGCAAATATTGGACGGAATTGGTACTAAGTAGTAAAATCAGGTTTATGAATTATTGGAAGGCCAAAGTCAGTATCTGGCCCAGAACCCTTGACAAAAAGCTTACTATACAGGGTGTTAATTTTGAACAGGAACCAACTTTCACAGGTGATAGGAATACTCAAAATAAACCTTTTTTCAGGAATACCAAAAATTGAAAACTCATCAGTTTTCAAGATGTTGAGCTTTGAAGTTTAGAATGTCACTTACGTATTTAATAAGTAATTTACGTTTCTAACTAATGACAATGGAAAATGAAAAAAATATTGCAAAAACAGGTGTGCTTTCAATCAATATCTAAATGATTGTTGAAAGAGTCTGCCTCCTGCTTCAATGCAGACTTGACACCTCTTCTGAAAAGACTGCTGCACACGAGACAACGTGCTTTGATCTTGAGCAATATCGCCTGCTGCAGCCACTACTCTTGCAATAAGATCCATCTCAGACTCAACTGGTGTTTCGCAGATCAATGTCTTCATGTGGCCCGACAGAAAAAAGTCTAGAGGGGTTAAGTCTGGAGATCTTGCAGGCCATGCCACAGGTCCATTGCGTCCTATCCACCTGTTCCCAAACGTTTCGTTGAGGTATTGGCGAGCATTTCCATCATTATGAGCAGGAGCTCCGTCGTGCTGGAACATCATGTTGAGGCGTAGACCTAGAGGCACATCTTCTAGCAGTCCTGGCAATGTATCCCTAAGAAAAGTGAGATACGTTTGTTTATTTAGAGGGGATGGTATCAGGTTTGGGCCAATGAGGTATTCACCGACAATACCGGCCCATACATTCACACCAAACGTATGTTGGTAGCGGAAGCGATGCATTTCATGAGGGTTCTCCTGCCAACTGTGCAAATTGAGCGTGTTAAACAGTCCAGACCGTGTGAAAGTTGCTTCGTCTGTGAACAGAACACGTTTGAAAAACTGTTCATCAATCTATACCTGCGTGAGGCACTAACATGCAAAATTAACCCTTTGGATGGGGTCATTTGGGAGCAGATCTTGCATTCGCTGGAAATGGTAAGGATGTAAATTGTCGCGCAGAACATTCCACACATCCACATGGTTGGGGATTGCTAAGTCACGTGCTGCAGCTCTAGTACTTGCACGAGGCCTGTTACGGAAGTAGTGCAACACATCCTCTTCAAAAACCTCATGCACTGGCCGGGGCCGGCCATAGGCTTACCTGTTCACATTGAACGTTCCATGTTCACGTAGGCAACGGTGTATGGCCGTAAACATTCGATGTCCAGCCAGATATCTGTTTGTGAAGTACTCTTAGTATAATCTAGCTGCCTCCCAAGCATTCCCATCTGCAGCACCATAAGTCAAATGCATGTTGGCCAGCTCTTCGTTTGACAAATGTGCCTCCATGTTCCCAGAACGACGTGCAGTAGTGAACTGGTTCGTAAACACAGTGTTGCCAAATTGTAACGCAATATTATAGTAATTAGAGTTTACGCATACCAAACTTGAAACTTTGAAGCTCAATACCTTGAAAACTGAAGAGTTTCGCAATTTTTGGTATTCCTGGTAAAAAGTTTGTTATTAGTATTCCTATCACATGTGAAAGTTTGTACTGGTTGAAAAATAGCACCCTGTATGAATCTTCTCCAATGCATTTCAAGCCTTCCAGTTTTCACAAAAAGTTACTGATGTTATATTCCATACAAGTGACTAGTTTTTCTATCGGCTCAATAACTTCAACAAGCTTATTTGGATCAGATATAAGTTCTTTCATGGTGTTTAGGTAGGTAAACTTATCCAACAGAATTATTCCTCGTCCTTTGTCTTGTTTGGTTACAATGGTGTTGAATCATTGAGTTTGATGCTAACTTTTTCAAGATGGTAATATTAGATTTTGGAAAAACAGACAAAAAAACTTTGTACGGCTTGAAATCATTATAGTATTTGAAAGATATTGTGCGTCCTCTGTCAGAGAAACTAAAAATTTTCAGCAAACAATTTTAAGATTGTATACTGTTCTTTCAAAAAATAAGAAGAATTTATACAAATCTTGGTGAAAAATAGACAAGCAAAATTCTAGGCCAAACGTAAGGAAGTATTCCAATCGAGGAAACAGTACCACAGAGCTAAAAGGAAAATAACCTGCGATGGGACCACTGAAGCGACCCCTCCTTGAACGCCACTTGAAGTCTGAGAAATTAAAGAAAGAAGTAGCTGGTGTTATTTTTTGAAATATTTTACTGAAGTAGCTTTTAAAACTGTATTGGTGGAAAACTTAAGAATATCGCCGTTTTTTAATTGTAAAGAAAAGCTTCCTGATGGAATGCTAGCTATTCTTATTTATAAGTTTAGTTGTGCACGCTGTGCATCACAGTACATTGGATGTACATCTCGTACTCTTCGCGCTCGAGTTTGTGAGCATTCTGGCAGAAGCTTCAGAACAGGTTCAATTTTGTCAAAGGCTCCATTTTCCGCCGTTCGAGAACATTCTGACGAGTGCAATAACGTAATTTCTATCAATCAATTTTCGGTCTTGGCAAAACCACAGTTTTACACAGATGTGCGTATTCTAGAGGCCTTTTACATTTCTAAACTTGAGCTGGTTTTAAACAACACTCTTAGGTCATTTCCTTTAGCCATAGGAAATAGCTGATCGCGATTAACGTAATTTTATAACGTATTTTTAGATTTGTCATTCATTCTTTGTACTTTTTCAGAAGTCTTACCACGGATTTTGGCCTGCGGCCGAAAGGTTTGAAATTAAGTTTTAGGGGAATACATTGCTTAATGATTAAAGTAGCTTATCTTGCTCTGTCATTTTTATTACGGTTGCCATGGCTCCCAGGTGACGTTTATGGTTTCATTATTTGGATCTACGGTGTATTCTCGTATTCATTTGATCAGGCTGCGGCAATGACAGGTTTTTGTTTTTTCTCTGTCTCCTTTCCTCTTCATTTAGTGTGATGTTGTACTAACTTATTTTTGCTTCGAAACATAACAAGGTGAGCTGTGCAAAATAATTTGCTGTTCCGCCTTTCTCACAAATTTTTCATTGATCCTCCCTCTTTAATTGCTGTGAACAGGGCTGTAAATATTTTTTCTTGCTTGGACTGTGTTGCGGTATTTGTCTCTAATGTTTGGTCATTCATTTTATACTTTCCCTGTTTTTTCCACCTAACGCTGTTTGGTACCCGTACCCTTGCGCTGTGCAGCTGCTACCTTGCTGTGCTTCTTGTCGCTACGTCAATCACCATCTTGCTGCAACAGTCAGAACTAGAGCGTCGGCCCAGGAGTACTGTGTTGCTGCAGCAGCTGTTTCGTAGACACATGCTCTCGCTCTCCTCTTGACGTCTCGCCGCCCGATCTTACCTGCTTCGTTACTCCGATTTTGTTAAGCGTTCTCAATTGGTGTGCCAGTCTTCAACTAGGATTTTGTTTGTTTTTGTTTCCATGTTTATTTTCGAAGTGAAATTTCTTCCCCTGTTTTGTTATTTTTCAGCTTGTTTGCTAGATACCTTTTGTCCATCTTTTCACGCCATCTTTTGTTTCATCCTTCGCTACCGCAGCCCATTCGCCTTTCGTTCACACCTCAAGTCTCGCTCGCAGGTCTCGGCTGAGCGACGCCACTTTTGGACTGCGTGCTTCTCCCCACTGTGTGTGTAATTTTGTCTCTGCAATGCTGTAGAGTCGCCGTTTGCTTTCCTGTATTATTTTGTGTGTGAGAGCTCTGCATGAAGAAATGTGGTATTAATTTCTTGTAAGACATCCTATTGTTGAATAGCGACAGCTTAGTGGGCTGAATTTTATTCTCCTTTGACGTGGTTAAAACTATCTCATGGAATGCTGTTATTATCGGAAGCGAAGAATTAGAGTTCACTTATTGCTAGTGGTTGTGAGCTGAGAACGTTGTACTTCTTCGGCAGGTGAAGACGTGGTTTAACGTTTGCGTTGATCATAAAATATTCTAAGATCTGAGAAATAAGCTCGTACTATGCATGTTTACAGAATATGCTATTGGTTTCCTGTTGTAGCCAAATGTGCTAGGGTCTGAGCTTTATCTTAAAGGCACAGGGACTTTTGTTGCAATCTGAAAACGAGCCGGATGACCGGGTTCGTTGCTGTTACAGTATTCTGTTTTATGTACTTGGCAGGCGCACGTGACGCCGCTAGATCGATACAAAGGAGATATCTTGAGGCAGTTTATTTCGAATGAATGCACATTTTTCTAAGCAGAAAATTTCACTCTTCCCTTTACCACGTTTTACTGGTACCAAATTATTGAAATATTGAACTTAGTGAAGGGAAAGAAGTCGCAGACAAGGATTGATACAGGAGAACCTGCTCACTAGCAAGTATCCAGCTGACCCGGCACCTTCTCGTGGTGGTACCGTTGAAATATCCAAGTGCGATTTTCTCTATCTTTTGAGTTTCCTTTCGATGGATTAAGATTTTAGTTTTTTTTACAAATCCCCGTTGTTGGGTAGAACTAAGTCGGGTGGCGGCCCGTACTCCTCGGAGCTTGGGTCTCAATTGTGTAGTTATCTTTTTAATTTGCCCTATCGTACAGGGTCCCAAAATAATCTTAATGAATAGGCTAAAGTTACGTAGACCAATCGTCCATATCGGATTATTACTTTGAATAATAAAGTAAAACTTCGATCGGTTCTGTCAACAATCAGCGAATACCTCAAACTCCGACTTCGAGGCGGGCAAACCCCTTCTGAAGCCGGGAGTATGCACACCAAAAAGAAAAACCAAAACTACACAAACAAGCCCCGATAAAAACAACCCAAGCACCGCTATCATGGTAGGTGCAACAAACCTCAAAACCAATACTGTCACCGAAAAGATAAACAGGAACCATGATAAATTTGATTTAATCAAGAAAAGTCCAACACCGGAACCAAACAGTGCTAACCGTTAACTGGACCAATTGATGGCTAAATTAAATGAAGTGCTAAATTGACTTGCGGTCAATGATGCAAACAAATGCACCAACACCGAAAGACACGAAATTGGAAAAGAAGCGGAAACTACAGACCGAATTAAAAAAATCGAACATGCACTCGAAAAAATCCTAAAAATGACGAAAGCACAAAACATAGTAGAAAAAGACAGTAAAAAATTGAGCAGCAGAAAAGAATACGTAAAACAAACAAGACAAAA
Organism: Platorchestia sp. MABIK; assembly: GCA_014220935.1. Taxonomy (NCBI): domain Eukaryota; kingdom Metazoa; phylum Arthropoda; class Malacostraca; order Amphipoda; family Talitridae; genus Platorchestia; species Platorchestia sp. MABIK. The sequence goes on along the minus strand of JACJUY010006207.1, from coordinate 6,597 downwards.
TTAGTAAATACACACCCATATCGTTGGACCAAGAGATGATAAAGAATGATCATTTTACAAAGTTCTTCATGGTCAGATTTAAAATTAAAGAGAGTAACAAAATAAATCTATTTTGCCTCCAAGAAGAAATAGTTTAAGACAACCGGTCTAAAGGCGAAACGAATAACTCATTTGGGTAAAGTTAACTTCACCATGGAGACCCGAAACAAATTTCAATCTCGGCGCATCACCAGGCTTAATAACGTCGACGGTATTAATTGCCAGATTAGCTAACACCAGTACTACAACCATTGTAAAGAACTAATTCATTTTCAAGAATATGATATAGATAATATGGAAGAGTTTATGGAAGGCCTCAAGAATCAATACAATATAAGTGACGCTGTCTGTGCCAATTTCATTAAAACTCGATTCTCCCAGACCACTCCATTTCTTTCTACTAACCCTTTATAGCTACAATACACCGGACTCCACATACATTCCAAACGAAAAATCAGACACGATAGTTTACCCGTTTATTAACAGATCCATGATCTGCCACAAATTTCACAACTACGGCCATACAGCCAAACACTGACGTAATAAGACAAGCTGCAAACTCTGCGGAAAAACAGGTCGTCAAAGCAAACACTGTAGCAACACCCTTTCTTGCATGCATTGCAAGCGTGAACATGAAACCGACCACAGAGAAAACCCAAAACATATAGAAACAGAAATAAGCAAAGTCCAACAGGAACATTGAGTAAATTGGTGTCGTGCTGCACAAATTGTCACAGGGCACTCCGAGATACCAACGCTATCTATAAACACCCCAACAACTCATTTCAACATAACAATTGCAGGAAAACGAAAAGCGAAAAATTACACCATGGCTTTTAGAAAAATCCATTGCAAATCAAATTCAAAGAAAATCCAAAACTATCCGATCGAGTGGCAAAATACATCTATTTTCTAAAATTGATCGCAAACAACGAAAGGATGAAATACAAAAAATCAAAGACAAACTACATCCCAGTGCAAGTAACAGAAAGTACCTACGTAAATTTATCAAAAGGAGTCGCTTACATCTATGACTTGACCAACTTTGAAAAATTCAAACAGGGCTTATTTGAAAACTATATAATCAAATGTTGAACCAGCCAATTGGGTAACACCAATGCAAAAGCAATACTCCCGACTTTTTGATGCTCAACCCTTTCTGAGTATATCGACGTCCTTGGCCAAGACTGCAAGAGTAGGATATATGATTTCTTCGACCACTCTATGATGTGTAAAAAGTGTTCAGAGTGCAACCACACAGCTAAAAGATATACCAGTGAAGAGTTCGTGTGCGGAAAATGCGCATCTTAAGACCATGAAGCAGCTAATTGCATGGAAAACAACTTGACATGCTAACTACAAAACTGGAGACTGAAAATGCCCAGAACAACGCAACAAGAAATCATTTCTATCTAAACCAAACAAATTGTCTCAAGAGAACAAGCCCTTATAAAATACCGCAAACGATCCCCACAACTCGAGCAAAGCTACGCACAAATAACTAGAAATCAAACCAATGAAATGCCTGAACTGTAAACACCCCACCTCCCCAAAGCGACTACCAAAAATCAAACAACCACCGAACAAATTATGAAAACCCCATTCAGTAACAAATCCGGTACAACTACTTACACAGTTTATACGCCAAAAACTCGACCACCAGAATTTGCTTCACAACACGGTCACGAAATATGCGATAAAGAAATACTCCCCATTAAACCCAACCCAACACAATCGCTGAAACCCACAATTATTATCGAAGCTACAGCTGAAAGTTCTGAAAATGAGGAAGGTGGCACGAGCGAATGCAATCCGATTATGAGACAAGAAGCCAGACGAATATTTAACGAATTCAAACCATCAAATCAGCGCAAACCTTTCAAAGCCTAAAACAAGAAGCGATCAAAATCACGATCAAAATCACGATCCCCCTCCCATCGGCACACAACACAGACATGATAAACTTCAGAATTATTCGGACAGGGAACCACCACACTACTCCCGCAAAAATAGGATTAGAGACATCATCCAGAAGAAAATAACTAACAGGACGACCGAAAAACAAAACCAAATAGAACACCCCTCATGGCTAATATAGGAATCCTGCAGTGGAACTGCCAAGGCATTAGGGGCATGAAAGATGAACGAATGGAAACGATGAACAACCACAAACCAAGTATAATTGCAATACAAGAAACCAAACTATGGGATAATTGCCAGTTTAGAATCAATGGCTACATTAATGTTCTACGAGACGGTCACTATAACAGAACTGCTCATGGAGGAGTAGGAACATTTGCCCATTGCTCGATACCTTTATGTGAACTGAATCTGCAGACCGACCTACAAAGTGGGGTCATTCAGGCAAACATAGGACAGCTGATAACCATCTGTAGCATCTACATACCAGGTATACAAACCGGCACAAATGAAAAACTTGCCAACTTAATCCACCAGCTACCGAGTGTTACGATACGAGGCTGGGCCTTTCGGCCTCTCGTTACCGATAGAGGAATTTCAACCTCAAAAGTCAAAGAATGAAAAAGAAATTAAAGATGGAAATACACAGAAAGGGAATGGATGACAGAACAGATGGAAATTAGAAATAGCAGGGTTCGCATAGTTGCACCACGAGTTTACCTTAATTCATCAGCCTGGATAATGACGACAAAATTTTGAAAGATTACACATATTTATTTTTATTTACCGTAGAACACGCGAGTTAAAAGCACACAGAAATTAAACGAAATGATCAAAAGGGCACGAGTGCAATAATGAAAAGTACACATGCCATTCCTGACACAAAGATTCAATGCGACATGGTACTCAAAGAAAATAGTGTAATGCTCACCGAGAAT
>JACJUY010006206.1:30696-45188 GCA_014220935.1 Platorchestia sp. MABIK | reverse complement strand
TTTTTTTGAACCTTTGGTATTGCGTATATAATTGACTCAAATAACTCATTATAGGCTGATTACTTACATCTGGACATTTGGACAACATTCATAATGTAAAAAATGGTTAGTAAATTTTTGCTATTGAAGGTAGTAAAAAGTAGTAAAATTTGGAAATGAAATATCAGTAGACACCCTGAATTTATTTTTGAGTTCAGATCCATGGAATTTATTTTTGAGTTCAGATCCATGGAATTTATTTTTGAGTTCAGATCCATGAAATTTATTTTTGAGTTCAGATCCATGGAATTTATTTTTGAGTTCAGATCCATGAAATTTATTTTTGAGTTCAGATCCATGAAATTTATTTTTGAGTTCAGATCCATGAAATTGATTTTTGAGTTCAGATCCATGGAATTTATTTTTGAGTTCAGATCCATGAAATTTATTTTTGAGTTCAGATCCATGGAATTTATTTTTCAGTTCAGATCCATGGAATTTATTTTTCAGTTCAGATCCATGGAATTTATTTTTGAGTTCAGATCCATGAAATTTATTTTTGAGTTCAGATCCATGAAATTAATTTTTGAGTTCAGATCCATGGAATTTTTTTTAAGTTCAGATCTATGGATTTTTTTTAGTTTGGATCCATGGAATTTTTTTTTTAGTTTAGACTCATGGAATTTTTTTTTAGTTTAGACCCATGGATTTTTTTAGTTTAGACCCATGAAATTTTTTTTTGTGTAGATCCATGGAATTTTTTTGATATTGTTGAAAATAGCGTGGGAATGATTGGCCATCAAATCATTGAAAAGTACACAAAATAGAAACAAATAATAATAAGTTACAGAACTGCTAGCAAAGTTAGACTTGGTAACATTTTCTTGAAATCCTTGCATTTTAATTGTTTTTCCTTCTTATACGTAACATTTTCTTGATGCACATTTCATTTTAATTGCTTCTCCTCTATTTTGATGTTTTTCAAATTGAATTGGAAGTTTAAGTTTGATTTATTCCACAGATTCTTTAGACAGCAGGATTAGAGGCCTTTTCTGTGTTCAGTTACAAGCAAGATACACAGCAATTAAACAATAATTCTTAATCATCGTTATTTGACTCCACATGATATAAATATAACGTCTTTATATTGTTTCATAACCTTAGATATCTTTTTTATTTGTTCTAAAAGTCCTCCAAGTAACTGAGACATTCTGTTGTTCTAGCTTCTAGAATGATTTTTTCTCAAGCTTTGTTTCAGCCAAGGCAAGAGTAATGCTGTTCAGGAAGTTGTACTTATTAAAGCAGTTGCTAAATTCCGTGTTTTAGAGAGTTTTCTGATCTGGTATGTACGAGCTTTGGGAAGCTCATCATTGGTAGGTATGAAATGGAATGGGTTACAGAACCCAAGCAAAGATACACCAATTAAATCTGAAGTATGATACAACACTTGGCTCTTTGTTATGTTTGGGCACTGGTTTTCAGTTGCTTTATTTGTTGAAGCATTTTGCTATTCGTTTGAAAAACTTGTGAGACTTAATTCGTTTGTTTTACGCGGGATTCTTTGTATCTATGTCACATGCATTTATATTCCAGCATTTCAATGGGATAAAAAAATTCTGTTCATTTTGTTGTAGTGAGCAGTTCCTATTCCTAATGTGAATTTTTTGCTTGCCTGCAGAAATTTGTGACTTTTTAGTGAAATTGTGTTAATTGCTCATGTTTGCTTATTACAAGTTTAGTTCCATCAAATCATTTGTTTTGACCATGATCTCAGTGTTAATGTGACCGCAGGCGTTGGTTGCAGTGCAGCTAAAATTTACCTTCTTGATATTAATTAAGATATTTCAGGTTGAGCATTGAAAGCATTCACCTTCATGTTAAATTACTTACTCATGAATTAGATTCGGATTTGACTAGCGCTGAAAGGTGCTATACCACTCAGTGTTGTGATTGTTGGATTGGCAAAAGTTATATTGATGGTATTGAGTGCCATTGGACGTTTTGGTTAGAGTAAGAGAGCAAAAAGATGTCAAAGTTTACAATTTATTCGAAGTTCTGAAGTCAGGCTTCAACGAGATCCATATATTTCCGCATGTGAGAATAATGGGACGCTGTTCGGCGTGCGTTGACCCATTTTAATTATAAGGAAATAAATCTATGGTTTACAGTGACAATTTGTCTTTAGGCATCTAATGTATTGAACGTTTAAACTTGCAATGGTCAAGTTGAGGTGGGCCTGCTTTCATGAATTGCCCCAAAAAAAATTCCTGGTTTACTCATCAGCGGCAAGACCTCGTGTCGGTGGTGATGCAGATGTTCCGACCTGCTACGGACGAGGTGGTGGTCAAGCTCAGGCTCGACGACATGGAGAGTTTCGTCATGTGTCTTGCTACCAAGAAAATGGCGTCCAAATACGTCAAGGACATGACCGATATTGTGAGAATCACTTCCTACCAGTTGTCTTTTTCCATCTAATATAGACTACAAAATGTTGAAAATAGCTTCCAAATGCGTCTGAGACTTGAAATAACGTAGGAAATTTTTTGACGACTTGTGTAATTTTCTCCAGTAGTAAGGGGTGTAAAATGTTGGAAATAGTCTCCAAATTGAATGTGAAAACCTCGTTCTATGAGTCGTTTTGTAATTTAATTTTCCAGTAATAATGAAAATAAATTATATTTCAAATTTCGTTACTTTTTCCTTGTTCGGTTAATTTTGAACATTCAGTACAAGCCGTACCTACATCTTGTACAGTCATGATTTTTCGCCTTGTTGCAGTGACCGATGCAATTTCAGTGCTAGTGAGTCTATTTCCCTGTTTCATAATTTTCTTCACCATATTGCAACTGTTTTGTATTTCATTTGAAATTTGATTTCAACGTTTGAATATTTCTGTGCTGTTCACCATGTTCTTCGTAATCTTCACTCTCCAACACGCGTTCCTTCCACATAATTGAACATTTTAACATGTTCAAATTGTTCTAAATAGATCATGGACTAGCATATAGAAGCATTTCTCGAAAAATTTTCCAATTTCTAATCAAAGTTGTGACCTTGCAGACCACGTTCTGTACCGGTGATCGGAAGGGACTGCTTCCCACGAAACAGTACGCAAGCTGTGCAGGCTACAGCAAGCTGATGCTACTGAGCGAGATTGCCGAGGCGAGCAATGCTATTCTGACGGACCAGCGCACAGTGGCCGTGTTGAGCAAGCATCTCGCGCGCATTAACTATCTGCACATCAGTGACCAGTACAGTGGACCACAGCAACCTGATGCGTGAGTGCTTTTCCTTCTACCTAAACACTCATATTTTGGCTTTGTCTTTTCCCTTTTCGTGTTGACGTTGCTACTCATTGTTTTGTTTAATACATGGACTACGGTTGTAATGAGCTCGGTAAGCTTATTTTGAAGCTGATTTCTTCTGGCTTTGATGGTAACGATCAGTGATTGTTTGTGATTTTTTTCCAACTTTTTAATAAATGGTAATCAAATTTTTCTTGTTGCAGTTATGTGTTTGTGAGGTTTTTGTGATTTTCACTGTATGTTTTCAACTCAGAAACAAATTGGATGTTCATAAATTGGATAAATATTTGTTGTGAGAAGCACTAGTTAATATAGGTGTCACAGTATGCTGATGTACAATGTTTGTGGTTGCTCTTCACATGTGTGATCCTTTTGCACATTTGAGTAAGTCATTTCATCTGATAAAAACAGAAAATGCTAGTATTAGATTTATTTTTAGATGGATGAAATGCGTTTCACAGGGAAAAATTTTCCTTGACCTGAACTGCTGTACAACTGATCCCTTTTACTCTACAGGCTCCTCTCGTACCAGTAGGTAGTTGTTTAGATATTCTGCCTCTGTATCACCCTCCTCAAACTTCTAGAGATTGTTGCATTAGACTGTTTTTGGTGTCGGGCTCACCATTAGTTGTGGAAAGAGCCCTTAGTATTGACGTACCCTTCATAATGTAACATAGCCACATCTAAAAACCTGTATGTAGATGTTTATTCATTATTTTGGTGTTAATGGTTATCTCTTACGGATTATTGTTGCATGTGTGCTTTCTTGACTGTAATGCATTAATGTTTTATATGTCATTTCTTTCTGTTCACGCTCCAGGAATACTGAAAATAGGTCAGTACCTCTGTGTATCTGGTATGCATGTGATTGTACGTGTTTGTTCATTTGGCTAGCTGAATTGGAGGGAAATGACTTTTGAGATGAATTATTGCTGTCTGTTTTCTCTCTCATGCCTTTTCATAAAAATGAACCAATCTTCACTGGTTTTCATTGCCGAACAGCTTCTTTCTTTGTCATCAAGTCTCTATTTATGCGTCTTACTGGTTATGGTTTTATTTATGACAGACGAAACTTTGTAAAAACTACAATACTGGAGCTTCTTCGGTTCAAATTTCAAAGTAGATTCTTATGACTTTCATGTCACGTTAGTATTGAAAGATCGTAGAATCTCTAGGTCGTTTCTTGCACTTCTGCTGTTGAAGAAGTGGAGTGCATTGTTAACATTATATCCCACTATCATATCTTGCCAGTTTGGTGTTCACAGCTCTAATGAATTCATTTGATCTATGTTTGATCTATGACCATCGCTTGAATGGAAGTAGCTGAGCATTTTCGACCCTCTACTTGCATGCTGGTATGCACAGTGTTAAAAAATTACGTTCAGCAGTTCAGAGTTATTGTGTATACATTTTTATGCAACAAAAGTTGTTAATTGGTTTGTAATGTTTATTATTTAAATTTTTAACACTGGGTGCTTTGTAAATTCATAGAGAAATATTGTTGAAGAAATTAAGTGCATTTATAGTGCATAGGTATTATATCATTAACAGAGCATCCAGATAGCTACCAGTGCTACTGTGTTAATTAAAACTATATAAATTAACTAAAAATTCTTCCGTGTCTTTTTTTATGCATCCAGATCAATTTATAAATTGCAAAGTTACTAAATTTTTAAAATAGACTCCACATGAAGTTACTCGGTTTATTACGTTTTCACACTTCATATTGAAATTAGACTCTTCACGTGTGTGTTCAGTTGGTGTGTTCGTCAAGAACGAATTAGTGTATTCTTCAAGACAGTTATCAAATCAATGAATAAATTGTGCAGAGAGCAGCAGCAAGCATTGACAACAGCTTCGAAGATGCCGCCAGTCCAGAAGGTGGCCATCCTCTCGTTCCAGCTGCTACATCCGTCGGATCGCAGCAAGTCTTCAGCTGCCACGAAGCAAGACCGCCTCACCAGCGATGACATGGAGCAGCTGAGATCGTTGCTCATGCTGGTGCTCTACCTTGCTGACAAGCTCAGTCGCTTTAAGCTCTCTAAAGAGGTAATGAATGGGTCGTTTGTTACGTGGTATAGTAACGTGTCTGGTTCGGATATCTAATGGCTGTATCTCTTCATTAAAATTGGTATTCCATGTATGCTGTTTCAAGACTACTAGTTTGTATTGTAATGTGGAATTTTTCGTGCAATGATAATTCTGTAAAATATCATTTGAAATTTACGAACGGAAATCACTTCAGATAATTGATTTAAGTTGGTTTGGTTTTTACATTTTATGCTTTGAGAACTGGCACCCTAGAGTAGATACCATTCGGTTATTTCAGCTGTAGATACACCTTCGGGACTTCTGAGAAGTGCAAGTTAATTAAGGTGTCATGGTATGCTGATATACGATCTGTCTGTGAATGTCACCAGAAAAAAGTCCTTTTGAGAGCCTGTGGCGAGAGTTACAACCTAAAGATAGTGAATGTTCAATTCTCGTCTTAAGTGCCCTCTTCACTTAGTTCAGTTGTCATGCTTTTTTGTTATTCTTTTTATGTTTGTTTTCTTTTCCTTCCTAGCCTACTATTTCTATGTGTATAGGATCTTGTGTGGGAACTCACAGCATGCATAGATTCCCTGATCTCTGAACTGCATGCCATCTTTTTTTTTAAACACCGTGGTAGTTAGGGAGGCTTAAACTAACATATCTAATGTAATTTACGTAAAATTGTTTTTTTTTTATCAAATGGAGCGTTTCAAAAGTACAAGTTATTAAGTATGGTTGAACTTCATTCTCTGGAAATTTCTATATTGATGATATTTTTGTATTAGCCTTGCTGCACCGCCGTTTCATTAATGCAACTATTTATGACTAACCACCGTTTTTTTTATAGCCTAAAATATTTTGTGCAGGTTGCCAGGGTTCCCAACAGGTGAAAATTTATTAGAAGTTGATAATTATTCTGAATTACATTAGCTTTGATAAAAATGACATGAAGTTCAATTAATACCACAAATAGCAGGTAAAATGACGCGTCTGTCCATGTGCAGAGCAAGAGCAAAGCCGAGAAAAACCGTAGCCGAGTGGAGGAGGCCTTCTTGAAGGCCACCCATGCTGCTCGTGCTGAACGTGCCCAGGAGAAGAGGGAGGAGAAAAAGAGGACGGAAAGGGAGAAGATGATGGAGGTGAGTGTTATTTATTTATAGTTTGTTACTAGGCTGAGTTAGAATGTCTGTGCTAATTTAGAATTTCTGGAAGATTAGAAACTGTTTGGTACCTCTGGGGGCTTCAGCGTGGTTAAGGCACTGGGCCATAAATGGGTGGGCAACTGAAACCACTTACGGGGTTTAGCTGCCCAGTCCATTCGAATGTATGTACAAATTTTCAATGGGGACAAAATTATAATCTTGATTTGTAATTATAATCTTAGTGCTCATTTAATTTTGATGCTCTAATGATACTGATGTTCATCTCGTGTGGTAAATTGGTGAAGTCTGATACTTGTTTAATTATGTGACTGTCGGTGCGATGTAGTTTGAGTAACTAGAGCGTTAGCAAACCCATGTTACTACTACTGCTAGCAACTGTTTCTTAAAATTCTTTAGGCAATACAGATGAAAACCTCGGCAATAATCGGCATCAGAACAGATGGAAACATCGTATGTAATGAGCCAATTACTCTTTTGGAAGTATTTTTTGCTCTTAAGCAAACCAAAAACACCTACCCCTGCTCATACAGCATTCATTATATAGTGTTAAGCAGAAATTCACTGATAGCGCTAACATTTTATAACATGATCTTGACCACACATCAGTATCCCAATAAAAGGCTACTATGTAGACCTTTCAAAAACCCACCAAGCCTGTTACTGATATCAGTGGTTATTGCTCATCGCTCTCATGAGTTGTGTTGGCAAGCTACTCGAAAAGATAGTGTTTCTAGACTAATGCGGTTTTTAGAAGTGCGTGATTTTTTGTTCGTACGATACAGCTTCCGCTGGTTACGAGGAACAACGTATGCTTTTGTCCGCCTACAGAACTGTTTGATTAAAAGCTAAAGTTAACGCTGGCCCACTATATGTGTATTTTTTTATGTGTAAAAAGCCCATGAATGTAGAAAAATTATTGTTTGTGTCAAAAAAATACCCAATATCAACTATTGGTGACAGCATTTGCAGGTTCACTTCTTCTCAGTATACTGCAAGTCTATCTCGTTCAGGGTGTCCATCTAGTTTTTCAAACCGTGTGGCTAAACATGTAATTTGTGAAACAAAGAAGAATCATCGAATCACTTGATCTGAATTTCAAAGTGATTGGGGGAGTGGCTGGGACAAATGCATGCTAAAACATAATTAGAGCAGTTCTCAGAAACTAGGGATTTGGTTTCGCTCACCAGAAAGACACCGTTGTCAAGATGAATTCATACCAGTAATCATTTAGTTTTGCCCTGGAACTCTTATAGAAGCCTACAAGCTTTTTGGACGCTGTACTATGGTCAAATGAGACAAAGATAGTTATTTCTGCAGAATAGTGTTTGACACGTTCGAAGCTCAGCGCATGATCATATTAGTACATCCTGAACAGTGAAGTTCGTTGGAGGCAGATAGCATAACGGCATAGGGCTTCTTCTCCTCTGCAGGTCTTGGCAAACTCCATATTGCTCAATTGAAAGTGAGTGCTCGGATGCAGCGCAGGATACTGGACAATAATATCTTATTGTTTGCAGACAACTTGAAATTGCTACAACCCCTCAGGGGGAAACAATTATTGTATCTATGGGAATTAGCGCTGTCAGGGGGACAATGTGAGGGCCCGAGCTGAGAGTTAGGTAGGCTTTCTTTTTTCTTGAAATAAAATTTTTTTGTTATGTTAAGGATCACCTTTTTTCGGTTCACTGCTGTCCTCTTTTTCAGCACCTACTACTTTCTTCTTCAACTTTGGTATTGTTTCATGAACTTCTTTCACAACTTATTGTTTCTATGCCCCTTCTGCATTGAATCCGCATTCCCTAATATCCATACTAAATGGTGCCTTCCTCCTTCCTTTTTTTGGATCGCATTTGTTGCTGCGGGTAAGGAGGCTAAAACTAACGACTAATCTAATCTGAAATTGCTACAAGGATGACAGCAGCAATATAACGCTGCCAAATTCCAGTCCATGGTGATGCCAAGTCCGTCATCAGACATAGGTCCTTTCGAGAACTCACAGCAAGAGTGAAAACTAAGGATTTAGAAAAGGGGCCCAAGAAATCCAACAGATTGAAAAATAATACAAGAGCTAAGATACCTACAAATATGTATTTGGAAGAACTTGATAAGTGAATGTCCCAAACGGTTGGAAGTTATGTTTTTGAGACGTTCGTTTGGTATTTTGAGGTAATCATAGTAACATTTTATTATTTGTGTAGTCAGAGTCAGATGTCTTAGTGTTCAGTGCATTGAAATACAAAAGATGTTCAATTTAAGTTGCTTTGCTGTTTTGTAGTTTTGGTAAATAATTTTTAACTATTTATTGGATATTTATACGACCCTCTGTAACTCTTATTGGAAAATTTGAATATTAAATTATTGATCAAATTTGATTTCGGAGTGCGAATGATGCAGCCATCACGTGAAATTATAGCGGTAGAGCTGTAACAATTCTTACGAAGCCTTGACGGGCTACTCATTCCAAGGATGAGGTAGCATCAGTAGCAGAGTTATTCTTTAAGTTTATGGTGTTTGCTTTCCATCAGATTGATGATCCCGAGAAGCAGCGCAAGTGGGAGGAGCGTGAGAACCGACGTGCGGCTAAAAAGAAGGGACCCAAGATGAAGCAAATAAAAGTCGCATAAGTAATAAAATTGGATAAATTATTTGCAAAATTCGTATGGCGATTTGTGGATTAACTCAAACGTGGTGGGAGTGCATGATTTAATTCTGGTTTGAGTGCTTGAAGAAATATTTTGGGCTTTTCTAGTAGGAGCATGTCTTAGTAACTTTTTTTAAAGCATGGCGAAATTTGGTTGATAAAGTAATGTAAAATGTCTACGTAGGGATCCAGATAGAACGTTTGTGTTTACGTTGAAATTTTCGCGTTTCAGCTCTTTTCTCTGACTTGATTGAGCACAAGTAGTGTCAAATCCAAAAAAGCATAGTTCTATGCATTTCCGTAGTACGGTTTCAATTATTCTCCCGTCAATCAGATAACCTGACGCTGATTTGTATTGCGATGTAGCTCATTGAAATTGTTGTTGGTTTGTTTGCCCTGGACTAACCTATTCTGCATTCGTGAGTCTAACATTTCCCGGCTTACCAGTTTTCACTTCGTCGGCAATATACTGACCGCAAACTTGCAAAATTTTTCTAAAAAATTTCCCTATTGCCTTAGTAATTTTCTTCCAGCTGTGTTCAGATCATGCCAGAAATGTTTGTGGGATTATGTCACTAAGCAGTATTTATAGAACACAACACGGTCATGCAATCTGCTTCTTAGATGAACTTCAACCTAGACCTATCTCTAAGCTTATGTTTCGCTACCTCTTCCTGTCTCTTGAATTGTAGTTTTGGTGTGCCGATTTGAAACTGTTGATAAGATTTTCCAGAAAAACCATGCTCTGCAGGTCTATTCTGTGCCTAGACGGAGGGCGGGGTTTCAAAGAGGCCATATGAGCTAGTACGGGAGGCTCAAGTTGCGGCCCAGCATTGGGGATAGGGAGGCTCCTGCTCAAGTCTCGCTGCTGTATCAGTCGTCTGGCGCATTTCTTGTAAGGCAATCGAAAGGGTTGCATCACATGCCTTCTGAAGTGCATAACCACGAACTCCTTTAAATTACAGCACACCTCCCACGTAGCTTCCAGCTTGGTAGTTGCGTAGGTTGGTTCACTTAAAGCACGAACTATTTCCTCGAAAGCTATTCCTTGGTTCCGAATTTCAAGACACTGTGCAGCCAAATGTCAAATAGTCATTACTATTGCGGAGTATTTTGCTTTGCAAAGTTTGCATGACCATGTCGTGTTCTTGTCTTATTATAATGCAGTGCGACATTGAACAATAAGTTTACTTGTGTAAAATATTCACTCCCCGGATTACGTGTAGTGTCTTTTCTTTCTCATGATATTGTCCAGAGTAGGTCAGGGATGCATTTCTGGAAGATTTCCCTTAAATACAGCAATATAATTTGAGTGAGTCCTTCTTTACTCTTGGAGTATGAATAGTTTGAAAGATAGGGTATTGGTATTATGAACGATGGGGCCATAGATATTTTGAAAGATAGTTTTTCCATGCATATTAAAATATTCTATGAACTTTCTTTTTCATCATTGAGCTATGTATTGAAACTTTTATAAAGACTTTGATACAGCTAAAATTGTAGAATCCAATATAGTTGAATGAAAACGTATACCTTCATTTTTGTTCTTTTGGTTATACAGTACAATCTGTTCTCCCTGATACGTAGGCAACATTAACGTGTTTGCTCAATTAGGCGTCTTAAGCCAGCCATTCAAGTTGCGTTTGAAGTTTTGAAGCCGTATGTGATCTTCAAATGTGTAGTGCGATCTTTGATCAGTGTTGATTTTATCCCCTGCATTCCAGCTGTGTTTACACATTTTCTTTTCCATGTGTTAACCTTACAAATGTATCTACTTTTGCGCTTTTGAAGGTACGCCCGTGACCTGTACGCACCACTTTACGACACCTTCCTTAAGCGAGATCTTCCACCATAAAATTCAATATTACTTGTCGTGAGACTTAAGTTTATGGCTCAGTTCCGAGTGCCTGTTTCTTGTAGCTAATTTTGTTGTTATACAACTGAAAGCACGAAGTTTATTCGAATTCTCTACTTTGCTTCTCATTTCAACCCTAAATACGTTCAGTATTTGGGCTATTGAGTCGATTTTAATCTCCCTTTTCCTCCATGACTAAATACCACTCCACAGTTTGTGCTGTTTTTGACCGTATTTCAAGTTCAGATTTTTGGTCTGGTAGATATACACGCACACATGGTGTATACAAAGCAATTTTGTACCTATTTGCTACATTTTGTCCGATGAAGGCCACTGCTGTTTCTAATTTGTAAGGTATTTGTTTATTCAATTAAGATCATTTTAATGTAATTCAGTCTTATAAGTTATTCTGTTTTACTCCATGTAGTTCTCTGCTAATTAACCGTTAAGTTAAAGTTAGGCTTTTCTTCTATTAATGTTGACATTCAATCTTATAAACTACGTTTGGATAAGAACCAAAAATGAAAATTTCATTCAGATTGTTCAGGGATTGTGTCGAGGCCATTTCGTGGGCGCTGACTTATTGTTTTACGAATGTGTTGATTTAGATTTTTGCAGGCTTGCACCATGAATAAGTCGCGAGCTGAATGGTAGATCTTCCTTTTGGGGAAGACAGAAAGTTTTTTTGTCAAGTTAGGGACTTTTTTCGGTTTATTATTACCTATCAGAAACTACTATTTTCTTCAACTGGACTGTTTCATACATTTCTTTCAATCTTGCTGTTTCAATACGTAGGTATGTAAATACATACGCACTTGGTATGTAAATTCTCCGTTCCCCATTTCCTTGCTAAATGTTGCTTTTTCCTTTTTTTCTCTCCTGAACAACTTTGTTGGGGTTAGGGAGGCGTGAATTAACATAATCTTACAATCCAATCTGTTCGTTGATTAGGGATTAGCTTTACTCTCAAGACCGTCGCATGGTAGATTTTAATAATTTCTTTTGATGAATGTGAGAATTATCTTGAGGCATCAGCAATTTAGCCAGCCTGGTACTCCTCCATGTTCGGAATCTTTATATTCCCCTTCACAAAATTATTCAAATTGTGCGTTTTGATGTCGTTATACTGTGAACGTTCCATTACTCGCTGCTTGTAAGAAATACATGTGATTCCAACAGAGCAGGTTGATAATGTGGGTGTGTAGATTTTTATTTTGTCTTTCTCGTAGGAAAGACTGACGTAATATGAAACCAATCGCGTGCGTGAGTGATTTTATGTTTCATATTTTTTTCCAATCAGCAACTGTCGTTGATAGTGGAATTGAACAGAAGTGTTTTTTGTGACGGCTTTTTTTCTACGAGAAATAGTTCCATGTAATATCTAAAGGATAAATATTATGTAATTATGTTTGATCTTCCTGTGACCATATTTTGTGCTCCATGACTAGCCGTCTGAAAATGATCATCCCTTGAAGTTTGCACCGCATGTTGATGGTAAAATTCCTACTTGAACGTAGTTTCGACAAGTTTGCTACATCCATATTTATAGAATAGAGATCCAATTGAAGAACCCGATTACTGTTCAAATGTTATTGACTGTTTATAAAACGAAGACTTGGTAAACAAGTCGGAAAATCGTATAACATGCTGTTTTACTTCTATGTTGGGTACTGTTTTGCCTGCAGACGCGATGAGGCAATGGCTTTTAATTTGCTAGCTTAGATTAAAGTGCGTGTAGCTAGTCAATAAGTTCTCGGGTTAGTTATTCTATTGTGCCTAATACTGGTCCTATCTTATGTAAATTTCTCCTCCCATAAATTTTCTATCTTCGGCCTGCACATGTAAGGCAGTTGGAAAATATACGAAATAATCGCGTAGTTATTCTACTTGTCTGTCTTCGTTTTCCTTCAGACAAGTTCGTTTTCGCGGGCTCTGCCATGCCTCCCCAAAATACTGCAGTCCCATGCCGAGATTTCTATCCTCTAATCAAAGCAGCGATTAATGACGTTTGGCAGCAGCAGTGGGACGACATCGATGAGAACAAGTTGCGAAAATACAAGCATACCGTACGAGCCTGGCCTTCCTCGAGCCACCGTAACCGACGACTCGAAGTCTTGCTGTGTCGCCTGAGAATCGGGCACACTCGCTTGACACATAAATACCTCATTGAACGAAATCCTCAGCCCCTCTGCGGCGACTGCTTGGTGCCGCTTACGGTGCGCCACCTGCTAGCAGAATGCCCGAGCCTTGCCAACCTCCGCTTGCAATATTACCCTGCGTTGCCTAGAGATAACCATGATGCCTTTTTAGAGGGTATGCTGGGAGACCCTCCCCGTGGCACCTTTAATTTCGACTCATTAATTGCTTTTCTTTCTGATGCTCATCTTATAGACAACATATAGGTCGCTTAACGATATTGCACAGCCTTTATGAATCCGTGGCTCTTTGAGCTGAACTTTTTCAACATTGGCTTTCCTGACTCATTGTCCGTTTAAACAGTTTTTATCTCTCGTACGTGAACTCTCTGGATATCAACCACTTGATTGGACACTGTAAACATTGAGATCTTCGGCGCGTTATAGTCTTTGCCACTGAAGCGCTAGAAACCTGGTTTTACTTTCCTTCAGAATGAGACAATAGACACCTCAAGCCATTATTTTATTATTAAATTGCGTATGGCTATTGTATTTTACTTAATTTCGTTTGTCTTTTTGTAAAGCTTTGTTTCTCACGATAATCTTGAATAAAAGTCGGCCTTGATTGTTCGCATTAGGGATCATTTTACTGAATGTTCCAAACATTTGATACTGGTTATGTTCAATACATGTGCACTGATGCTCAACGAGGCTTCGATGCGCACGACAGTTATCAGCCCATCATCCACTTTTGAAAAAGCTAGTGTTACTTAGGAGTTGTGTATGTCTTCAATCTTATTCTTTATTCATGTCATGAAAAACGCCGAATATACAAACTTTTATGAGCTGTTTCAGTTTCTGATTTCTCAAATTTGTTGGCGCTTCATTGATTTTTATCAGGAAAGAATTATTTCATGTATGAACATAACTGAAGCAATTTATCAATGAAACACTCACGATATCCAGGCACACCTGTGCATCAATGGGTATTTGTGGGAGTTATGTGTCTGAGTGAATGTGTGAGTGAGTGAACGAGTGAGTGAATGTGTGAACGAGTGAGTGAATGTGCGAACGAGTGAGTGAATGTGCGAGTGAGTGAACGTGCGAGTGAGTGAACGTGCGAGTGAGTGAACGTGCGAGTGAGTGAACGTGCGAGTGAGTGAACGTGCGAGTGAGTGAACGTGCGAGTGAGTGAACGGGCGAGTGAGTGAACGGGCGAGTGAGTGAACGGGCGAGTGAGGCAACGGGCGAGTGAGGCAACGAGCGAGTGAGGCAACGAGCGAGTGAGGCAACGAGCGAGTGAGGCAACGAGCGAGTGAGGCAACGAGCGAGTGAGGCAACGAGCGAGTGAGGCAACGAGCGAGTGAGGCAACGAGCGAG
>JACJUY010006206.1:17324-30457 GCA_014220935.1 Platorchestia sp. MABIK | reverse complement strand
AATGAATGAGGGAATGAATGAATGAGTAAATGAATGAATGAGTAAATGAATGAATGAGTGAATATTCACAAACTTGTACGTTGAGGAAATCAAGAAAAATATCCATGGAACAAATTTTTTTATACCGAGTTGTTTTAGCACACATTGGAGAAATGAAGGAAAAGTCGTCCCAACTTGAAGTGATTAGTCAAAGATCCTCGGATGAAATGTTCGCCACGAGACGTGGCTTTCATTTTTTTACCCAGATGAATCATTAATCAAGAAATCCCAAACCATGTCTCAGGAAAGAAACGCCATGTTGAAATCCTACGAACTAAAATGCAATAAAACCGAAGAACGTGTTAGAAACATTTACTTTCATACTTCACAATTTATCAATAATTTCTAATGTATTGCCTGGGATATTTATGCACGTACAATGTAAAATAGACTCACACAAACTGTGGTTAGCGAAAAAACTAGGCTGCAAATTCTATTTCTGATGCTTGGTTTTTTTTTAAATTTTCAAATAGTAAAACCAGTATCAGCTATTTAGATTGAATTTGGTCTGTCTGCATGATGATAATTGGGTTTCCAAGTCGTCACGTATATTTCCTCACGATAAATTTTTGTATTTATCAAAAATTTTCAAAATGCAGTTTCACACCATACCATGCATATGGTACGCTTTAATTTACAAGCATCATTTTCAATAGGAAACGCACCTCAATTACACATACAGATTGCGATGAACATGGATCATTCGACAAATTCTATTTTTGTGGAAATGAAACCTCACTGCATACCTAACTCCACAAGGCGTCGCATATACTGAAAATTTAAATCATGTCACTATTGATAAAACTATGAACGAACATCTTCCAAAACCTAACATGTAGAAGTATTTACTCGAAAGCTTATTTATAGAAATCATGATCACTCTCATCTTTCTTAACATTGTTTTTGTATGCCTTTTCAAAATCTTTCGCGAGCACAATATACCGATTTTGTCGCACGGCGTGCATACCTGCTTCCTGGCAAATGGCGTTGATGTCTGCCCCAGATATTCTGTCGGGTCGAGCCACGTAGTCCTCCAGGTCCACGTCTTCACTGAGGTTCATTCGGCTAGTGATGGTGCTGAAGACGAGACGCTTCTGCCGCCGATCTGGCACCGGAAATTCAATTTTACGATCAAGCCTTCCAGGTCGCAGCAGCGCTGGGTCAAGAGTGTCGGCGCGGTTGGTGGCCATGATCACTTTGACGTTTGTGGTCTGATCGAAGCCATCCATTTGATTTAGCAGTTCTAGCAAGATGCGCTGTACTTCTCTGTCAGCTCCGGTTTGGGCGTCAAATCGTTTAGTGGCGATTGCGTCGATCTCATCAATGAAGATGATAGCAGGCGCGTTCTCCCTCGCCAGTCGGAATACGTCTCTTACCATGCGAGGCCCTTCTCCTAGATATTTCTGCACAAACTCCGAGCCAACCACACGAATGAAGGCAGCAGTAGTGTGATGGGCAACAGCCTTGGCCAACATTGTCTTTCCGCAACCTGGGGGGCCGAAAAGTAGCACACCTCGGGGAGGGTCGATACCGATCTGCTTGTACAAATCGAAGTGAGACAGAGGCAACTCAACAGCTTCCCGAATTTCTTGCTTTTGAATATCCAGACCACCAATATCTGTGTATGTTACATCCGGCTTCTCATCAGCTGCAAGCATCGAGATGGACGAGTCAGCCTCAGGTGGCAGAACGTCAACAAGTGCATTGCTGTGCTTGTGTAGAGCAACGGAGGACGAAGGCTTCAGAAGCTCACGGTCGATGGTGGAGAGAATCCTCACATAATAGTTCGAGCCCGTGGTTGATCCAACAATGCCCGTGTTCTGATCAACTGCTTCCAGAAACTGGCCAATCACCAAAGGCACGCTCTGGATGCGTTTGACCTGTCGAAGGAAATATTTAGTCATATACCCAAGAAACCCCCTTGGATTATAACAGTAATTCGGATCTTTGATTTTCGCTAAGAAGGGGAAAATGTTAGGGCAAGTGTGTACTGTGCACGAATATTGCATCAATACACGGAAATGAGAATGTCACGAATAATCGGCAGACGCCTGATATGAGCTCATTGGCACAATACAAGATGAAATTGCGAACAGCCAAATTAGTAAGCATTGAATTAGGGTCGATCAAGATGTTTTTAGTCGTCTAAACGCAGACGAAGTTCCACACCATTTTTACGAGTTATCAAGACATTGACCTAAATTCTGAAAAGTGTAATACAGGAAAAAATTCCACACCCGTTTTTGTAAGATTGAAAATTTTGAAAATGTAGAAAGGGCAAATCCCTTGCATTTCCATGTACACAACGTCCATATTCAAACCAGTTTTGTTAATAATGTTAGAGCAAATCGGAAACTGAGGGCAAATTATTCAGCATTTAGGCTGAGGAAGCATTCGAAGGGATAGAAAACATCGGTTCAACTTTCCTTTGCAGTTAAATGCAGAAATCGAGATTTTCCAAATCAGAAAATTTCCTTGAAATTGGGAAACCAAACGTGTTCTGAGGAAAAATTTAGCAAAAATATATTCAAGTAAACAAGTTCCAGTAGGCCATTGGTAGAAATCGGCTTGCGATAACTGGAGAGTGAAAAGCACACGAACGTTTATGCTGTTCAGGTTGTCACGTGGCTGCGTATACAAGGCACCAGTGTGGTGTAACTGAGCCTATCTGAGCACTGAGGGTTGCACACACGCGCTCTCAAATTTATAGTGTGCCCATCCGCATGTCATACTAAGCAGCAAAAAAATGCTCCGCCTACTTGAGCTTTGCCTCTTTCCATTGAAAATGAGATCAAGAACGGGTAAAATCTGCATTGGATTTAGATTAATTCCGAAATTTTTTATAATAAACGCAAACAAAGTTCACTACCAGTTCTCACACGATTTCAAGGCGTTGATTAAAAGCTGAAAAATTTTTAGATGATGGTTATGTATAAATGCATCAAAGTATTTACATTTATTACTACAATAGACCACCCATTTTCTGCCATTTCATTTATACGAGTAACAGGCCACTTTACAAATCAAAAGTGATTGATAACCATCTTTTTACGATCAAATTTTATGAAGCGCTTCATTTCAAAATATTTCAATACGGCTAGCACGACTCAACAATTTCATTTGGAAGAAATGTTCAATTGTAGTCAGTTTTAATGCCTTGGCTGTGGGGGTAAATTCAGCAAATATAATGAATCAAAGGGTGAGAGACGCAGATATAATCCGTGATATTATGTAAATCACAAACTGAATTATTTGACGTGCTGTATCAAACATGTGCGTACAAAACCTGTCAATAATTACGATATTGAATAATGAGCAATAAAGCAAACTTAAATTAGCAATTAAATGAAACATTATTACAATCTAATTAACCACTGAGTGTTATGAATG
Organism: Platorchestia sp. MABIK; assembly: GCA_014220935.1. NCBI lineage: Eukaryota > Metazoa > Arthropoda > Malacostraca > Amphipoda > Talitridae > Platorchestia > Platorchestia sp. MABIK. The sequence goes on along the minus strand of JACJUY010006206.1, from coordinate 27,028 downwards.
TCTATGGCACAGCCGCATAGGTTTCAATAACTTGTGAGCCATGCTAATACTTCTAGCGTGAAGAAACGTATCCTGCTGACAATATTTATAAATTGAATATTATTTTCATACCTACCTAGGCGGTTGCGAACGATTCACATACATTTCCATCAAGAACATCTACCAGGTCTTCAAAAGGTAATTTCGGATGGCTGGTTGCTAATGAAGGTTGGATAAAAAACGCAGCCTGACCCCTGTTGATGCACTGAATAATTTTGCAGTGAATGCGTGAAAGAAAAGACAACTTTGAATGGTGAATCACCGAGAGGTCATTTTGATGACCAGCAACGCACGAGGGTATACTTATGAGCCGACTCTTCCAATGATGGCCTCAAGGTCGATGTTGCTAGAAATGACCTACGATGACGTTTGAGTAATTCCATAGCCAAGTCTGGTAAACAGGCAAAAAAAAACTCACGGAAACCAACCTGTTGTACGAGTTTGTATTAAAGGGAATTGAAGGCCATAACTACGGCTCTAATAGCTGTCAACTTTTGCCCCTTAAGTTCAAGTTATCAATACTTAATGATTTTTAGATATAGCTGCTCATATCAAACACCATTTAGTATTACATTATGAATACACTTAAAATATACACAAGAGAGTTCTCTTGATTGTCTAATATCTGAAGAACATACCTCTTCCTGGGCATGTCGATATTCTTTCTTCAAGTTGTGGAGCTCATCTTTGATGTACTCCTCCTGCACGCGAAGGTACTCGAGGCCCTGCAAGAGCCGCTTGTAGCTGTTGTAGTCATCACGGGTGTCTGCCACACTGCCTTGCTCCTTCACGCTTACACCCACTTCTTCACTGCTCACCTGCACACACCAAACTTGTCAAATTAATCAAGTAATGCTTGAGTTTTTTGCAAGTTTTAATAACTAATGTTGCCAATCTTTCCATGAGGAAGAGCCACCAAAACAAGATATACTTTTTTTTAAAGACACTGGAGTAGATGCCAGAATCAAAATTTCAAAGGAAAGTGTCTCATTCTTCTTAAACACATATACCACTTGATTTGAAGCAGATATTGTTCATAAATTTTGAATCAAGAAGTTACTTTTTTAAAGCATCTAAAAAGAAACCAATCTGAATTGGAACAGACATAGGTTACATTCTGGAAATAAAAAATGCAAATACTAACGCAAATGCTATGTTTTGTATGACTCCAAAGGCTACTGTAATTTTTGACATTCAAGGTTTCTGATAAAAATTTTTTTCATAAATTATAAATATTATTTATGGCAGAAGAACAATTTTATTAGCTAATACACAGGTAAATTAGAAGCCAACAGATAGGAGGAAGTGTTAGGATCACTACATATTAGATTAGTAGTTAGGTTGAGCCTTCTTAACTGCATCAAAGGAGTTCCCAAGAGAGCAAGGCACTTTTAGAGTAGTCAGTGTATAATTTGTAAAGCTTCTATTTTAACTACTACAAAAACTGAATAACCTAACACGCAAGGATGGATGAGAACAAATTTCTCTGCCAAATTTACGACCCTGACCTATGTGCCAAAAAATGGTCTAACAGTTGTTTAGGATTGCTTGATATCACTCAAGTCAATGCTATCATTCAGAAAACAATTAGATTATATGTTAGTTTGAGCTTCCCTCTCCACTAAAAAAAAAATTCAAAGAGAGGAAGGAGAAAGGCACCATTTAGTATGGAGATAAGGGAATGTGGAATCTAAACAAAAGGGGCATAGAAACAGTAAGTTGAGAAAGAATTTCATGGAACAAGATGGAAGTTGAAGTGAAAAACAAGACAGCAGCAAACTGAAAAAAAAAGTAATCCTTAACAAAGAACATTTTATGTCAACAAAAAGAAGGCCTACCTAACTCTCAGCTCAGGCCCTCACACACTTTCCCCTTGGAACATTCAGGAAACAATGATTCGTCCAAGACACTCCCCAATTTCTACACAGATGAATATTTTTTTCTAAGATCTTGTGTTAGAAGAACTTAAAACCTGGCTATTCAAGCACAAAACCAGTTGACTCAATGATATAGATATATAAGCATGTATTTACCTTCTCAGGGCAAATGCCAAGTCTATTTAGAAAGTTACATAGCTAGAGCCCAAGGGAAACCTCACAACATTGTACACCTTAGGGGTTACAGCTTAAAAACTGTACAAGAACATATTAGTTGAAATAAAACATTTACAGTTGTGGTTCACTGCTGTAATGCTCAAAAGTCTTCCATTTGAAATAATTTTCATTTAAATGTAAAAATTATATAATGAAACGATTGTTGCAAACCTTCGACTTTATAGATATTAACAAAGTAAATGAGCACCAGATCAATGACTATTGTAGTATATTTCTCTTCACAATGATGATTAAATTGTTTTAATTGTGGATTAAGTCAGCATATCAGAAATTAGCTACTGAAAGCTGTGGGCAAATCATTAACTTAGGAGAAATTAGCTACTTTCATGAGCACACAATTTACAGCCTGTTAGCATTTTGGCACAAAAACTGTGATGGAGTAGGGAGGGCTGTGTCACCTCAAATTTTGTCAGGTAATGCAAGGTTTGGCTAACACTTTTGCCACCCTATTAATGTTTTGTTGCCTGCAAAATATCAGCCATACATTGCAGAAACCTCATCTAATGCACAACAGAACACTGCTATAAATCTCATCAAAATGACCAATTTAATCAATAGTAGCCATTTTGAAGTTATTATTAAATTTCCAATGTTTTGATGAAAACGTAATTAAATGATGCTGATAATTTCCAAATGGCTTTGGTTAAAAGGCAAAAATCTTTTCACAATTTTCCTCTTCAACAGAACCATTGTAATTGTGTTGAACTACCTGTTTAAAAATGAAAATATTGCCTCAGGTCTTACTTGGATTTTATTCAAAGCTGTGCTCAAGCACTCAATTTGTAACTCCTTTGTCATTTCTAGAAATTTTTACACGGATGGGTTGGGCATGGGTTTGCCTCTTGGAACGTCTTTGCTAATATTTCTATGTTTTTATTATATGCAACAATGGCTCAGTGATTGCACACAGCAAATTTAATCCAGCTTCAAACAAACAATATTTTTTGTTGTAATGGGGTGAGAATAAAGGAAGCTGTACCGGGATGCTGCCACTTAGAATGACCTGAGAGCAAGTAGTACAAGCAAGGCTCCAATCTTCACTGGTCCCAACTTTGGAAGGCACTCTCCTCAGGACAGTAGAAACCATCAGGCCCAACAAATAAATTCTGTTGCTCTACACAGCGCATCTTCCTTCCAACCCCAAAGGCCAAACTACTTGCATTACGGTAACTCAAGACCCAACCCTGGACCACAAAGAAACTTCAACATGAGACCACCGGCAAGGCTCACTTCTCGCAACTTAACTTGCACGCACTGTAACCGATATGGTCATGGTGCTGATGAATGTAGGACAAAAACAAATTCCTGCTATGCATGTGGGAGAAGGGGACATTATTACAGAGATTGCAACCAAAGGTCTGCAAGGTTTCGTCCGAGGTCACAATCTCAGAATGCTCCCAGGGGGACATCTCAAAATCCAGGAACATCAGGTGGTACTGTTACTTTTGAACCCAGAACACCTCATGGAAACCGTGCACACAGTGACGAAAATCTGTATGGCAGGGCGTCAAACTGACAGGCTCTGGTAAAGACAGGGGTATGCAAGTAGCCAAGAAGCACCCCTACTCTATGTTTTCACCCTTTGAGACCCATAATCGTTTCGATTGTCTGGAAATAGAAGATGAAGATGGTGACAATCAGGAAACCACGCTCTGCTACCAGGGAATGTAATGGGGTGATTCACCAGTCTCCTAAGCCGTGTTTGCTTGGGAGATGGTGCAATCTACCTGTTCCCTAACCCCTTATTTTCTTTTCCAGAACAGAGTTATTACTGTTAACTGGTAGAGACTAAGTCACAAGTGCAGCATGATATTATACGGGCAAATTATTCAGAGCAGCATCATCCAGCAAGGGTAAGAATAGTAGGCAGGGAAAGTCCCATATAAAAGAATGTATAGGTTTATTGAAATATTTATTTGTCAATGATATTGCTTATTTCTTATGTGAAAGTGAGAAACTATGTATGTTATTGCCTGTGTTATCATTAGAAGTATTATTTATTATGCGTGGCGTATTGGCAGGAAGACCTCCAATCAACCTCCAGTCAACCTCCGGTCAAACTCCAACCAGAGAGCGGGAGCCAAGACCAGCGGGCAACACCAGAGCCATCACCCGAAGCTCTGTCGTGTCAGCCACATCCTTGAGGCGAAGGAACAGCCCACAACAGCTGATTCTTCCTCCGGCAAACTCTGCCGCTGCCGCCATAGGCATTGGCCGCACTCTGGCAGCTCCTGCCACACTCCGTCTGCTGTGGCCTTACTACCGCGTCTCCGTGCGCTCCTATCGCCCTGGCGCTCCTATCGCCCTGGCGCTCCTATCGCCCTGGCGCTCCTATCGCCCTGGCGCTCCTATCGCCCTGGCGCTCCTATCGCCCTGGCGCTCCTATCGCCCTTGCGCTCCTATCACCCTTGCGCTCCTATCGCCCTTGCGCTCCTATCGCCCTTGCGCTCCTATCGCCCTTGCGCTCCTATCGCCCTTGCGCTCCTGCACGCCAAGCCCTGGGTCAGCCATTGTTGATGTGTAGGAAGCTGCTCTTAGGGTTGCTACCGTGCTAAATTGTTCCTGGTGTTGTTTTCCATTACATTGTATTTAAGGGTTTCATTTTGTAGGGTTTATTGTAGATAGGAATTATTATTGTCCACTCCTGGTTATGTTTAAATGTAGACTGTGTGATTATTGTAAAAGTGTATAAATAAACAAAAGAAAAGAATAATAAACCCATTACCTGGGAGTGTCGGCTTATTTATTCACCTTGAGACAAAAATAGGAACCATAGGTAGGTCCATCACAACCAATTTACAATAGCACTGTCGATCTAGGCTACACGTGTTGATGGTAGGAAGCCTACCTGTCCCACAACATCGTTATTCCTTGACCATTCTTATTGCTCCTATTTTCCTTTTTATTTGAATTCAAAATATCCCAAAACTATATTTATTTTGCGATGGAGATAGAGAAAAATAATAGTATTTCTCTCCTAGCCTGCCCTTTTTTATTTTTCTTCTCTGATTTACAAGGATAATTTCATTGGCTTGGGTTCAAACTCGAGTTTCTATACATCAATTCAAATTAATAGCATCAAAGCTTTATGTCCACTGCACAGGGTGTCTACTGATATTTCATTTCCAAATTTTACTACTTTTTACTACTTTTTACTACCTTCAACAGCAAAAATTTACCACCTATTTTTTACATAATGAATGTTGTCCAAATGTTCAGATGTAAGTTATCGGCCTATAATGAGTAATTTGAGTCAATAATATACGCCATACCACAGGTACAAAAAAATTCCAACTTTCTTATGGAGACGGTAACGGTAGATATTTGAAGGATTTGAAATTTTCGGTTTCTAAAATCATCCCTCGCATCCAACGATCTAATTGACTCCCAAGTACGAGCATTGGTTCATCTCATAGACGGGATAGAAGACGCGCACCAGCGTAGCCTTAGCGCACGCCTATGGATGGGTGATCTCCCCCTCCCCTCCTGTATTACAAGTCAGTTTTGGGCGTTCCTTTACGGGAATAGCAAGAGAGTTCATCCATGGCCTTGATTGAAATGCTTCTAACATTCTAACACTCAGTGATAAATTATGATGATGTAACTGAGTGTTTATTTTGAGTCCGGCTGCTCTGAGTCATCAGCTAGCTAGCTGTTGTTTAAACATCTAATCGCCTCCCGTAGTTTTGAAGGTACAGGAATGGCAAATATATCAATCAAAAAAGCTTAAAAAGAGCTACACAGCACTAGAGTTGAAATAAAAAATTGGTTTGAAAATGAAAAAAAATTAAATAACAGCTGTCCTGAAACTTGCATTTATTGTTTTTGATATGGATCTTTTCCCACAGTTTTGAAAGTACAGAAATGGCAATTATATTAATCGATAGGACTGAAAAAAGGCTATGAATTCCTGGAGTATTTTTGTAAAAAATGACTTAGTTAGGAAATTAGAAAAAAAATTTATTTTTTTTTAGAAAAATGGTTGTCCTGAACACTTGCAATTTTCCATTTTAAAATGATTCTTCATCCACAATTTTTGGAGTACAAGAATGGGAAACATATCATTTGATAGGATTTAAAAAACTATCGATAAAGGCATTTTTATTTTTGAAATATTTATTATTTTGGAAATTATGCGACACAAAAAGAAGAAAAACGAGAGAAGCAAGCCAAATTTTTTTTCAAAAAATCACTTAAATTCAAAAAATTAAATTATCGGGTATCCACTCCCCCCCTTATCGTTAGAGAAATCCATAAGCTATCTAAAATTGAATTGCCGGTTCTGTAGCTTCAAACTGTAAGCCTTCAAAAACTTCCCCTGGATCCCAATTTTACGGTTTTTTTCAAAAAAATTTTTGATGCAGATGAAAAAAAAACATATCACAAAATAATCATTGAATCATCTCACACCTGAAGTGAACATTTTAGGAAAATCCATCCAGAAATGAGACTTTTTTTTGAATCGTTACTGTCTCCTTAATACTAAATGGAGCATTACTGCAAAAAAGTTTCCTAAATTCCTAAGGTACCCCCGTTCTAAATGAACTCCAACGAATATTTGAGAAAGCCCTTGTCTTAACATTTTTCAATTATGAGGACAACAATTCATCATATGGAAAAAATAAACTGACTGGAAACTAGTAGATTGTCAGATCCCTTTACAGCAGGGTAGAATTTCAGGGTATTTTATTTTGACCAAACACTATGGCACTTCAGAAATATGAGTTTGTGAACTATTTCTATCATACCTCAAAATCTAAATCGCCACCCTAACTGCGATCAATAATGATAACAAATAGGTTATTAACATGTCATATTATGGAACAAATCACGAAAATTTTATGTAACTTTGCTATGTATAGTAGATGAATGAACTTTGATTAGATGGAGCATCACCATGCTCCTATGACAACATCCTGGAGGTAGATTAGATTTTAGGTTAGTTTAGGCCTCCCTAACCGTTACATAAAAGAGTGTATCAGAGAGAGGAAGGAGGAAGGCACCATTCAGCATGGATATTAGGGAATGTGGAATCTATGCAGAAGGGGCATAGAAACAGTAAGTTGGAAAAGAAGTTCATGAAACAAGATACAAGTTGAAGAAAAAAGTTAGAGGTGCTGAAAAACAGGACAGCAGTGAGTAAAAAAGATGGTCTTACCATAGCAAAAAATATTTTATTTCAACAAAAAGAAGGCCTACCTAACTCTCAGCTCAGGCCCTCACATCTTCCCCCTGGAAGCACATATTCCCAAAGATACAATTATTGTATCCCCCTGAGGGGACATCCTATAGGTAACTGAATCGCCATGACTGCCAAAAGGAACTTCAAAGGAACTTAGCTCTCGTTCAAATGATCACACATTGTATTAAAAACGAATTTCATAGCATAATTCTTTCAGTATTTGGACATAAATTAACGTCATTGGAAAGAGAAAACTTTCAGCTTTACGAAGAAGTATTTTTTTTTGAAAAAAAACATTCATAGCTACAGTAAATCGTTGTTTCCCCACATCGAAGTGGACAGAATAAACTCCAGTCTTTTCAAAGGAAGATAATACTGCTCACAATCAAGCTCAGGTCCAAAAAAACCTTTCTGGATATAAATGAACTGCGGAGAAGTTCCTTTGACGCCATTGCAATGTTTCTATCCTGCCGCAACAACTTGGAGTGTGAGAATATTTGTCTTTGAATAAGAATTGGAAAGTTACATCAAGTTTATGATAATCAAGATTTTATCAGTCAAATATATGACGTTGAATTTAACATTATTCATTAGGAGGAATCGGAATTTAATAAGTTTGATTCAGGACTTACTCATCTGAAATTGCAGCAGGAGTCTAAAAGCTAATCGAGAATGATTTTATTTCTGTGTTTATGTTTGTGAATAAAATACTCTAATTTTTGAGTTTCAAGTGCACAAAAAGAACAATTATGCCAACTATGCTATATATCCCACGGGCAGCTGCATCCACTAAAGACGAAATCCAATAAAATGTTATAGTTATTTAATGATAAGTACAACTGCCTATTCGAAAATTTTGGCTAGTTATTTTATGTTTATTCATAAAATTTAAAAGAAAAAGTTCACAAGATGTTTTACATTAAAAGAATCGTAATTTGCAATAAAATATAAATTGTTTTACTTGACAAACGTGTTTCAATAAATGCCACTTTCAAAACTTCCACGAGAAAATATGTTGCTAGGCTATTTCATTTATCCCGAGATCGTTTATTTGCATATTTGATACGTAAGAATAAAAGATGTCAAATGTCGACCTCAAAGTCATAAATGCACAATTTTTAAATCCTTATTTTATTTTCAATATTAATCTTTGATATCGCAAGTTTCTAAGCTTGTATTTCAATATAAGTGCGCACTTACAGAAGTGTTTTCTACAAAGCATCGTCACTAGTATTACACTTTTTTAATCTATATTTATACGACTCATGAAACCTTGATTACCGCATCAAAGCGAAAGCCGTTTTTTAGGGTTTTCTCTCAATAATTTCTTAATAATAAAATGACTCAAATGAACCTTCCATCATTAAACTTGATAACTTTCAGATCAGACTGAATGAGAAGAAAAAATGAACTATTTTTACTGTTGTTCACAAAAATTTTGGAACATTTTTCTATTTTGTGTCCTCCAATCCTAAAATCATATCCCGCTTTACAGGAATATTTCCCATAAACTGAGGCAAATTTCTGATTATTGGAGAAATAAATGTAAAATAAAATCATTATACTGTATACACATATGTAACTTTACTTTAAAATTTTCGGAGAATTATTTCACTTCACAATTTTTAACTACCTTGGGGGGCAAATTTTACTACTTTTTACTACCTAGTAGACACCCTGCTGCATTTGTAGGATGCGTCAACTTCACAGACCAACATCAGATGCTTTCTTTTTTTTAAAACTATTTTCACATTCAAATGGCTTGTAATTCAGGTTTTAGTAGGAGCTTTAAAAAAATCTGAATCAGAAATTAAATGCAACTCCATCAGTATTATTGTTGTTGAAAAAAAATTTTTTTAGGTTTTTCCTTACTTCAATCAAGTATCTGAATAAATGAAGAAAGATCTGTCTGTTCTTCTATTAAAATATTTTATGCACATTAACCTTCTGTTTTATGAAGATCAGATTAGCTATTTTGCAACTAAAAATATATAAAACAATACATATCTTGTTGTTCTGTAAAATAGACCTTAGTAACATAACACCCAGTGAGCTTATCCATAGCAAGTTCCTCAATACTAATTTCTTAGGTCTTAAAAACTTCAAATTGGATGATTTATATGTTTCTAGTTTCAGATAAAATCTTGTTGAGAATGATCCAATGAAGTTGGTTCATCTCTTGTTAAAGAGACAACCATTTCTAAATAACTATTTACCAATTAAAGGTCATTTCCTTCATCTGTAATCGTTGTTAAACTCAGACAAAAAGCAAAGTACAATGTTCTTAATGATGTGCTCATTACAGCTATTTTATAAGCGCACATTTACTGTAATTTTAATACATATTTTTCATCCATTGCTGTATTTTC
>JACJUY010006206.1:0-16512 GCA_014220935.1 Platorchestia sp. MABIK | reverse complement strand
AAATTGCTGTAGCTAGTCATGGATAAATTGCTGTAGCTAGTCATGGATAAATTGCTGTAGCCAGTCATGGATAAATTCTGTAGCTAGTCATGGATATATTGCTGCAGCCAGTCATGGATATTTGCTGCAACTAGTCATGGATATTTGCTGCAACTAGTCATGGATATATTGCTGTAGCTAGTCATGGATATACTTTTGTAGCTAGTCATGGACATTTATGTAGCTAGTTATAGATACTTCTGTGGCTAGTTATGGCTATTTCTATAGTTAAGTAAATTAACAATTAATTTATATGACATTAATTTTTTTCCAAGGATATTTATAAATTTTAATTCAATTATACAATAATGCAAAGTACAATACACTTTTGAAAATTGATTTATGTGTCATGATAGGAATGTTACATTCTCAAAGTTGAATTACTTGCTAGCCTAACCCCTAGGTCTATATTTAGACACAGTTATTGTGATATATCAGTTCAAGTATACTAGGATGACCCTGAAGCAAGATTATCTGCGCATAAATATCAAGGTTCCACTTTCAATCATTTCCATGTTGATCATAGTTGTAAGCCCTCAAAGGAAGATCTGTGCACGAATACAAAATTTAAATTTTGTACAATGTTTAAAAAAAAACGTTCATATAATAGAAGCATTGCATATTCATAAAATTAAACCTAATCTCAATATCAATGATTCTTTAGCTCTACAATTGTTCACTAGGACTGTGGCTTGGACGTTTGGAACCTCTGCTTGATCGTTTATTTTGCCTCTATCTCTGGTGCTGTCACCTAATCTGGTATGCAATAACTAATCTTTTATAATTTCCTCACGTGTAAGTTTGTGCAGAAATGCTCCTAGCATTTTTGTACTAAAACACAGTGATTCATTAAAATTTAAATTTCTGTCTGATTATAAAATGCAACATTTCGACGTATCTAACGTCATCCTCAGGCTGGAAAAAAATAATTATACAGAATAATTTTCAGTCTCATTGGAAAATGCAAAACTAACACTTAAGTAATATAGACTAGATTTGTAGATCACAAAAGACAAAAGCGACTAGACAAAGAATCAAATTTTATATCACAGAAATAATAGCAAGACTAGAAATATTGTACATAAACCGCGATGTTCACCACCCGAGAGACAAGAGCAAAATAGCTGAGCAGCCTTGTCATACCTAGCAAGCTGAGGTTCTGCTAAACAGTTTAAGAGCAAAAAAAAATCAGTAGTGTTTTTGTTAAGAGAAGGTTTAAGTTCGTGAATGTGTAATGCTTCAATAATATGAATTTGATCTTTTTTAATAACATCATAAAGAATTTTAGTGTTAGGGAACAGATCTTCATTGGATGGTTTGCAACTATGGTCAACACAAAAATGATTGAAGATGGAACCTTGATAGTTATGAGCTGTTAATCTTTGTTTCAGGGTCATTTTGGTCATGCCAATGTAACGTTTATCAAGAGACTTAACCCTTTAGGGAAGCGTCTCCCAAATAATCCTCCAGACAAATCCCGGTTTGTAAAATAGGGATTTTTGCTGCTATAGGAAGTGTAAGGTCAGATACATCCTGTGAAAAAAAACGAGACTCGAACGTTCACTCGTTCGCTCGCTACGGCAAATCCTGCTACCATCATCCACATTTCTGTACAAACTTACACGTGAGGAAATTGGACTATTTTGTACGGCTGAAAAGTTAGAAAAGTAATCTTTTATAATTTCAATTTTGTACAAAATTTCTATTCAGTCTGATGTAGCTTAACTCCTAAACGCTAAACAGGGGCATCATCTGCACTGTGTGTGTGCAATGCTCAAAAAAATAGTTTAGCGTTTAAAGAGGGCGTCCCCCTAACGGACCTTCTTTGTTATTGAACAAGCAATGAAATTTGGTATACTAATCGGAAGTGCAATTTGTAATCATTCGTCTTCTATGAAAAAATGCAATTTTCTTGAAAGAAAACGAGATATTCATAGAAAACGGATTTTTTTGGGGGGGGGGGGGTCTAAATGTATCTCCTCCTACAGTTTTTCAGCTACAGAGATAATTTTGGTATCACAGGATGCGGAACATTGTGGATATTATGAAGAGTAAACAGAAAATCTCTAAAGTCAAAATAATAAAGAAAAATCTTTTGTGGCGCCATTTTTTTGGGGGAAAATTTGCATTTGTGATGTCACAACTTTTGTTCTTAACAAATTTTGAAATATCTTTTTACTTCCCGTAATGTCAACGTTTTTCCGCATCCAATGATACCAAAATCATCACTGTAGCTTAAAAACTATAAGAGGAGATGCATTTGAAACCTCAAAATCTGAGGTTTTCAGTATAGGCAGAAAAAAGAAACGTAAGCAATTTCAATTGAAAATTTTTAATTTTTTTTGTCAGGTTAGACCCTTGAAATCATTATAGAGTAATAGAGACATAGGAGATGAAATAGCAATGTCTCGCCGTGAAGAAAGTGCCAAGGGGGAGGTTTAACATGATGAAATACCATTTCCCCCTGACCCCCATTCTTCAAACCCATTCTTCGTCCATAGCGGGCGAACGAGTGAATGTACGAGTCTCATTTTTTTCACAGGATGTACCTGACCTCTTACACTTCCTATAGCAGCAAAAATCCCTGTTTTACAAACAGGGATTCGTTTGGAGGATTATTTGGGAGACACCTCCCTCAAGGGTTAAGTTTTGGATTTAAATTGGTCTCATCAATATGACTACAAGTTCTGTATTTCGCAGCCTTTCAATGTTCAAAACATTGAAATATTGCCTTTTAGAAATTGACTGCTGTAGAATTTTACAATTGTGTCTTTTTCAGTAAAATAAAAGCCATTATTTTTGTATTTCAACATATGTAGAAATAGAACAATTTTGCAAGGATGAAAAGTTGGAAAAGCTATGGCCGTTTGTTAAACTGTCAAATTAATTATCCAATACATACGCATTGATATGCAGAAATTCAAGCCTGACTAACCAAATATAGAATAAATATATACTACCATCATCAAATGGTTCAGTAGTTTTAACTTCCACAAGAGTAGGAACTTCTCTGGGCTAAAAGAATTTTTTTCTTTTAAGTGTATAATATTTACCATTTAAAAACATTTAAAATGAGTAAACAATTGGCAAAATTGAATGCACCAGCATTAAATGACAAGTCACCTAAAAAGGTTTATGATGACTTAGAATGGTCAATATTGAATTTAATGCTGTCAACAATTCAACAATTTTGTTGGCTTGCTAATGCTTAGTTTCCAAGATATGGCATAAATAGCATTCAGGTAAGAGTAGCATTAACGGGAGTTTTGATATGGCTCTTGCGATGTATGGCAGATACGGAACATTTGGCGGGAAAACCTTCAATGTCAGTATGGCTATATTAAGTTATTTTAGGTTTACTTTGGTTAGTTTATTTAATTAATCTTATGTCAGTTATCGTTATGTCAATTTTGTATTTCAGCTTATTACGTGTCCTTTTATTCATTTTTATATACGACTTTCCTATAACTTTAAAGCTAAATATCTCAAAAACTAAGCATTTGCAAGCATAATGTTATTCCTCTACATCTTAAAATGTCTCCAATTACCTAAATATTGTAATGAAATTATAAAAGTTGTTGACAACATTCAATTAAATATTGCCTTATACTGCACGTGCCGTATCGAAACTGCTGTCAATGCTATTCCTACCTGAACGTTATCAAAAACTAAGCATTTGCGAGCACAACATCATTCCCGTAGAACGTCTTTAAATGTCTCCAATTACCTAAATTTTGTAATGAAATTATAGAAGTTGTTGACAACATTAAATTCAATATTGACTTTTATAATATATGTGGGCATTAGCATTTAATTTCAGAATTGGAATGAATTGAAATTATAAAAATATCTTACTAAATCTGACAACCTGTCTTAGAAAGATTCCTTTCCTACCATCATTTAAATCCACTCATATTGTGACATCAAGGAATAAGAAATTAATCTTATATTCCTTCCTGGTGATTGAGTGGATGCACTCATGATCATGAGCAGGCTCTTCCAGTGATTCTCTAACAATTGTCCAGAATAATCCTAAATAAGTAATTCCTTGGGCCAAGTTAGGTACACATACATGAATATCAAGGATGTAATCTTTCCTGAGTGTAGGGGACAGAAGAAATTGAAGATTGTAGCAGAATCTCAAATTTCCATCACCCTTTGAATTTTAGTGCAGAAACCAATGCATAATTGCAAAAATATTACACAAATTTTCAATATACCCCTTCCTAAACAGACTCCAACAATTGTTTGGCAAAGACCCTGTCTTGATATCTTTCAACTATGAGCAACAGTTCATCATATGCAGAAAATAAACTGATTGGAAACTAGTAGATAGCAGGAGATTCTGAGGCATTTGTGAAGGAGAGGACAATGATCAATTTTCCAATTTTGCTGCCTAAACATAGTTAATTAGATCTAAATAAACAACTTTTCTTCTATGCACTTTTGGGGGGGAAATGAGTATTTAATAAGTTATAGCAGTATGTTAATTTTCGTCTACAAAGACAAAAGCACTCGAATAAACAGCTACTAATTGATTTTTGAACTTTTGTTGCTTGAATCACAGTAATAACATACAAATAAACTACTTTTCTTCTATACACTTTTTGCCGCAAATGAGTATTTTACAAGTTAGAGCAGTAAATTTAGTGGTTGCACGATTGAGCTGTCAAGAGTACGTTTGGGCTTTGGGTACTATCTAATTTATTATTTGCCAACCCTGCGGAGCCTGAACCCACTTCTAGGATCTTTTAGTTAACAACACAATAGAAATTATCACCCAAAAATAATGAGTTACAGCGGTGTGTTAACTTTTGTCTTAGATGGCGGGAATGCGCTCGATCATTCAAGCGCGTCGGAAGGGAGAGTCCATTGTAGTGTTGCCATATGACGCGCTAGATAAATTAATTCCCGCTTCAAACACTAGAGTTGCGGTAACTAATTTACCGCTATAACTCGTTAAATACTCATTTGCCCCCAACAGTGCATGGAAGAAAAAAATTTTATTTTGATCTAATTAACTATGTTTAGGCAGCAAAAAGTGAAAAATTTACTATTGTCCTCTCCTTCACATTTACCGATTCTGATTATGGAGAAGTAAAAAAAACCTTCGGTCAACATTGATTTTAGGCCTTTCACGGAAATTAAAAATTTCATTCCAAAGAATCACCAAAGGAATACATTTAAAAACGTTTTACATGAATGACATTCTGCTCGCTGATGCGTTATTTTTGAGTTATTCAACTTTGAAATTTTAGTTTTCCATAGCAGTTCCAGTAAGTTTACGCTTGAGCGGGAGCTGTTAGAGTATGTTTGGGTACTTTGTAATTTATTATTTGCCGATCCTGCAGAGCCTGAACCCACTTCTAGGATGTTTTAGTTATTCACACAATAAAGGTTATCACTCAAAAGTATTACGTTATTAAAATATTCTAAAATGAAATCTACGGTATTCTCTCCTACGGTTTTGCTAATGTTCTACAGTCGCCGCCACATTGAAACATGTCAAGTGCATATTGATTTAAGTCTTCACGATTCCAGTTCTGCTAATATTTTTGGGTGATAACCTTCATTGGGTTATGAACTAAAACATCCTAGAAGTGGGCTCAGGCTCCGCAGGATTAGCAAATAATGAATTACGCCATATATTGCAAAAACAATAACTTTCCCTTGCTCCGGCATTGTTGGAACAACCTCTCTTTTAGCGCAAGAAAGCCATTTATGAGCGCAGTTTCTATAACTTCAAAGTTAAACAACTCAAAAATAACGCATCAGCAAGCAGAATGACATTCGTGTACAACGTTTTTAAATATATTCCTTTTGTGAATCTTCGGAATGGAATTTTTAATTTCCGTGAAAGGCCTAAAATCAATTTTGACCAAACCTTTATACTCTTATACATATCACATATACATTACTTTCAATTTCCAGTGAATCATCCCACTTCACAATTTTTTCATACCTTCACAGGCAAAGTAGATCCCTGAGCCAAATTTTACCACTCTTAACTTCATTTTTTACTACTTTACTGCCTAGTAGACACCAGGAGATTGTCAGATCCTCTTACAGGAATGTTTTCTTTAAACTGCGGCAAATTTCTGATTCAAAGAGAAAGAAATTTGTAAAAAATTTTGTACATATATATATTACTTTTAATTTTCAGTGATTATCCCATTTCACAATTTTTTACTACCTTAACAAGCACAGTAGACCCCTAAGTGTAATTTTACTACTTTTTACATCCCTTTTCACTACTTTTCAATTTTTACTATATGGTAGACACACTGCAACATATAATTTTAAGGCCAAAGTTACTAAAAATTATTGAAATCATGTTTGCCTTAAATAAATAAAACATGTTTTTTCACTTCAAAATACTGACCTAAAATTAGGTCATCATTAATCATGAAACATACTCTGAACAGCACATAGATTTTAGTTTTATTGAAAGAAGCATTTTAAAATCAGAGCGAGATTTTATGAAATAAAAGAAAGACAAATTATGCGTTCATCATCATCGACTTATTTCCAATCAAACAGCTGTTCCAGCACAACATTGGTACAAACACTTTATTCTGCTCAAATGTAATAAAAAATTGTCCCCAGCTATTTCACTATACTTTTAACTTAGTTATACAATGAAATTTATTAATTACCTTCTCAGCTGGCATAACAATTCCAATTTCATCCATGACTACGAATCTTCGAACGCTGACAGCAACGAAATTGTGCCTTGTTCTTTCAATTCGGACGCAGAAGTCAGGGTTTTACTGAGGTTGCAAGCTCGGAAATAGAGGAAGAGTTTAACGCGGACAATTCAAAAGGTATTTGGAATTGAAGCTAATAATAAAAATTGAGTGCTGGTACATATTATCATATTGTACAATACATTTTTTGAAGGTGAGTCATCACAAATTAAAACAAACTCTTCATGTTTTTTTTTATTTGTGGATATATACAAACAGTTTGCATGAATTCGGATCAGAGTACAAAAGAAATATTTTTAAAGCATTTATGTTGACGAAGTCAATTAAATCTAAAAGGGAATCTTTTCATTATTTATTCCGCAGGAAAACCTGAAAGCGGAAGCCGAAGGCAAAAAGAGTTTCGTTATGGCTTAAAATTCTTTAAAATATACTCGCAACATGATGGTTTCTCTTAATTTCTTGTCTAGGTATCAAATTAGGAAAATTTGGCATGGCATGAAATAGGGTTTTGCAGAAAACTGTCCTAGGTAGGTGATTAGCAGTTCTGTGTAACTCTGCTCTGAATCGACAAGCGAGAGGGCTTAGAGGGAGAGTATGTTTTATTCCAATCAATCAATCCTGATATATGCCATCGTTTACATTGGTTTTTCATATGCCTTATAACCAACACCAGGATGCATGACGGTTACCTCCGGTCAAGCTAGTACCTGTTTCACACGCTTGGGTAGAATGGGGTATTGTGTTTGAGTTTTCTTTTAAGCCCAACGGGGAAAATCACCGCACTGCCCCGAGATTCGACCCCTTGACAACCTTCACGGAAGGGCGCATTCTCAATCACTCGGCTACGGCGAGTACATAACGGATGAGAGAAAAATGAGCTGAGAGTTGCAGTCAGGAGTAAAATCGAAAAAAATTGTGTCCGCTTCAAGTGATTCTTTAAAACGAAGAAGACTTGGGGCTACACTGACGACTAGGACGTTGTTACACGGATGGGTGACGCCATTTGAAACCCTGGTATTGCCCTACAAGGTTCAGCATGACTTCACTGGTTTTCAATACGATTAGTACAACAACGAATGAAGGCAAATGAGAGGGTGAGTGAGCTTTCTGAAACTTTTCAAAATTCGGCATGGAGGGTATTACAAGTAGTAAATACATATTAGCTTGACCGGTGAATTCGTCGAAAGATTGTTTTGAGTAATAGTCTCGTTACTCTTTTTTGGAGACACAAATTTTGAATTAATCTCTCGGTTGTCTCTTTAGCGGACAAACCCAGAAGGGTAAAAGGCCTAAGTTGGATAAGCACAAAAATCAAGAATTTTCAGAGAGCAATAAACAACCGTTCCAAGCATCAGGTAAAATTAGAAGTAGCTGTTCTGGGCACAACGAGTGGCTCGATTCAAAACAGAATCAGCACGTAGCTAGTATTTTTTCTTAACTACTTGGTTAGAAAAAGAATAGCCAATGGCATCCTCTTTACATCCCAGCCCTGCCCCTACTTTCATAAAGAGTGTACATAAAGGAGAGTGCACAGAGGTCAACTTCACCATTTCAAATATCTTCTTCCTCGGGATTTTCCTTCTTTCACAGGTTAAAAGTTTTTATTGTACTAGACGCCTTCTCGATTTTACAATAAGTGCGCTTATTCAATTTGAGTTAGTCAATGGAAACAAAATGCTTCACTTTTCCGAGTTTTAGGTGCCGTCGCTGAGCCTAATTGAGTTTCGAGGGTTGAACAATGACACTTCGATTTCTAGTATGCTTAGCAACGTGGTATGCTAGGCAGCAAAATCATGCTTAACCTTTTCGTTTTTTTCACCCTGCAATGGAAGCATCTACAATCGCAGTTCTCTCTCCACATATTCAATGCTTCTCGTCATCTCGGATTAGCTTCATGCTAGTGAATTTGATCATGCTATTTTTTACACTGTATTATTCTGCATGTAACAAGTAATAATAATAAATTTAGGGTTGGGTTTCCACCAGGGTTACATGTGAAAAGTACTTCAAAACAGTTTTAGAATTATAATCACGACGCATGAAATTATCCAAGGAAAAGTTCACACTTCATAATATAGCGTAAATGATTCGACAATAAGGAATTTCTATGATAAGAAACATTGTTATCCAAAACGAAATGAATACGACACAAGCAAAGAATAAATTCACAGTAGATTGGTTTGTTTCATTGTGGTAATATTGCTATGAAAGCCTGTTCTTCCACCTCTGCCATTAAGACCTGTGATCCACAACACAATTCTGCCATACAAGTTGCTGATCACACGCAGCAATCCACTGGATTACTTCCCTCTCAAGGAACGTAAGTCTCTACACTGAAGGATACACGCGCTGACCTACAGGGACATCGGCAAGTTGCATAATGTAGATTGTCAGGTCCTGTTCAGGAGGCGTTGCAGAAGTATTTTAACAATCAAAACAGTAATGTAGCTACTGAGCAAACGTTTACTTACGGTCATAGTTTTTTTATTTCATTTAAAAATGTCTACAATACGAGCTCAGTCTGAATGAGGACAAGTACCACACAGATGAAATATATATTTATTGGCTAAAATTGTACAGTTCGAACGATGAAGAAATTGAAACTAGTCTGACGAATTGAAAAAGAATAAAACCTATTCACTGCTGCAATATTATGTAAACAAGTATACTGCACAATTGATTACACTCTTCCATCAAAGTCAACTTACAGAAAGTACATATCTCCTGACTTACAAATAACGCAAAAAATTTCCGGTTAGTTTCCTGATTGCACATAAACGGCAGCTTTATTTCAAGAAAGTTTTATATATTATTCTAAGTGTAAAGCGCGTCGAAGACGAGCATAACGCGACGCGTCTAACATAGACGGAATGACAAACATGAGGCTATTTTTACAGGGCGAAGCAAACGCGATTTGTGGCGCAACATCAGGTACAATGGCAACATGGCCAAGAGAACGAATAAAGCAACTGCACAACATTCATCATCGCAAGAAAAAAAAAGCAACAAGACATTCTAAATGTAAGTTGAACTTTTGCGCACTCTTCACACATCGATGCCTAGTTAAACTCAGTGTGTTTCACATTGAGTTACACAAGCGGCTAAAACATCTTTAGTTCTAAAGTCGTGGATACCGTGAGAGCGAATTCATCATTTGAAGTAGTTCTCAAAATTTCTCCGCACCCACCACGTGTTCGATAGGATTTGTGTTTGTACGAGTTTTGAAACGAAAGTCACTTCCTTCAGCAGCACTTTCATTTAAAGCTGAAGTTATAGCGCCCAGTGAGGGCCAGGGACTGCATGGCAGAGGACAATATCCAACTAACTCGCATTTCCCACGCACAGGTTGTCACTTACCACACCTTTGAAAAAAGACAATGTGCCGCGCTATCCTTCAAGCAGTAACGTACGGAGACAAAATGAAAATAAATGCTTCTATGCACAAATACTGAACGGAACGATATTCTCGAATAATTTCTTCATTTCAAAAGCGAACTCTTTCCACGGGCTTTGTTGGGTGACGCTGTTTGACAAATTCTGCTAAAGTGTGGCCATCTTCTAGGGAGCAAACGCTGGTAACATCCGATGCCTAAACTAGCAAAAAACGCTCGAGATGCATTCGGGGATGCAAATGCTAGAACTCTTGTGCTGACGCAATACAACTTAGGAGGTAAGGGACGTTTTTTGTAAGAACCCGGACTTGTAAGAGCCCGTTCGCTGCCGCTGGATGCACATGTGCGTCCAGCGGTCTCATGTTACGTGAGGTTGTAAGTAGCAGAGATTAAAAAACGACTTTAACGCTCGAAGAAAAATTGTATCTTTCCTAAGAAGTATGAAAATGTAATAGCATGATTATATTTTACCTTGTATGCTTAAATATCTTCTAAAAAAGATGTTGAAATAAAAGAAATGCTGTTCATTCACACCAATACGTAAATAATGAATTTACCAAGTGGTAAATCGGCAGTGAACGTGTTAAGGTCTAAATGACGACATATTCTACACCAAATTTTTTCAGTTAGGCCAGAAAGAAGATTTTCAGCATTGGAAGTCGAAAAAACTTTTGAAGTGCTTACGTTATGAGAATATTTTTCCATAAGGTAGATTTTCAAAAGATCATAATTCTAACGATTAAACCTCACAGAAAAACTTAATTTCTCTGACTCAACCGGAGAGTGAATACCATGGCGTCCTGGCGTTAGTTGTTGGGCAATTGAAAATCCAATGTAGAAGATGACACGGAACACCTTAATTGGAAGAAGAAAACAACCGTTCAGTGAAATACGTTGCTGTGAAATTGTTATTCAAACTGGGACTCTTTTTCACCTGACCTTAAAACGAGAAAGAACCGTTTGCTAATGGATAAATATGGATTTCTCTCAAATGATTTATGCTGTAAGAGAAAACATCTGAAAAATATCCCACTCTTATCACAAACACACAAACGAGTGGTTTCATTTGAACGGAAGTTAAGAATAAAGTCTCAAAGAGAGATGGCACATAAAACACAATAAGAGCGCTTTGATATCTGGATTACTGCACGACACATCTTATACCTAACACAAAACAAGAACTGGGTGCCACTCTTTCATCTAAATGGCACGCAGAATATGGCAGAAAATTCAAGTCGCTACTTACGTCGAAAATATTGGCTCTAATGGCACAATGCACCAGGTGGTAAATTCGGAGATGTTGACAACACGGGCAGGAGACGATGACATATGGCTCTAGTTCACATATTGTCTCGGCAGGCATGTCAGTGATATTGTTCAGAACATTTCACGTTTTACTCACTCGGAAGCACAGAAGTCAGAATTGCAATTAAATGCACGCCACAAAATATCAAGAAATAAAACAGAAACGATAACATTTGGTGCAAAGAAATCACTCGCGGACAAAACTAGAAGTTGTCCAGAAATTGTCCGTGGAGAAAAATTGAGAAATTTGCATTAGAAAAAGAAAAATGAGGTTTACCATCCCATGTGACCATCGACCAGTCTTGGAGGTTTTTTCCAGTCTTGCAAAGCCTCCTCCCCTGGTCAGAAGCGTAAAAAGTGAAATTCAAATTTAGAAACGTAGGCAAAGCGCACAGATTTTGATTTTTAGGAAATGATACACGGAAGTTAATGGTAAAATCAAATGTCGCTGGCGAGTGCCATTACATGTTTTTCGTTGATATTCTTTCTTTAAACTAACACGGACTAAAAACTAAGTAACTCCTAAGATATACAGAAACATCCGTGATGGCAAAGTACGCTAACAAATAACATAAGCTGCAATATATAAATACAAATTTGAAATTAAACAGACAGGCAGGGACTGCCGACTGCGATGAGCCCTAGCAAATATGCTCCGTCACGAACCACAGCCGAAGCCATTAAATGGAATTCAATCCTTCACAAACCGCTTAAAAATGACTGATGTCAAGCATGAAAAATACTCATTATCATTGTCATTAGAAGAGCGAGCTGATGTATGGAACGGATTTTCCCTAGAAAATTACCCCTTACGAGCAGCATAGCCAGTTCTAGACTGACAGAATTCTTCCACACCGTCCTCAACGCGTGAGGCACTTTACAGTGACTGCGTACTTCAAAGATGTCAATTGCACATACGCAGAAACGTTTATCACCTCATTACTTTTGGAGAAAATTTATGTGCTTTATTTTCTTTGAGTTGAGTAAATTTTTTCTTCGTTATTTTATTTTTTCATATTAAGGATATGTAACTTTTTACATTAAGGATTTGCTTCATTTAACCATGGATGGCGCGTTGAATTCACATCCTTTACTTGTGGGAGGTAAGCATCCTTCACCACAGAAGGACGCGACTCGTTTGTGTAGAAAAAGAGCTCAAAAACGAGTACTACGTGACGCTTCATTCATTACAAGAACATTTTCATTCAAGGAAAAACGTAGATATTTTCCCCTCTAATCCCATATGAAAATCAAAACATTTTAAGGATGAAGAACTAGAAATTGTGAAAATTGTACATAAAAAGTACACACAATACAAACTAAAGAGCACTTGCAGATACCGAAAAAAACGTTAAATTTTTACCTCCAACTCGAGAGACTTAAAGCTCTAGTGGGTCATTAATTGAAGATAGCTTCTAAACTTAGACCTCCATTTTTCATTTAAATCTAGCTGGCAAATCCTGTAGGAGCTAAGACAACAAAAGAAACTTAAGATGAAGTTGAACGTCAAGCTTTCAATCGGCTACAAGAAGTCAGAATATTACTGGCACACAGAAAAACTAGCCAAAACGAAGGTAAAAATAGCCGAAACAGCAATCCTTACGAACAATACTCGGAGAGAACATCAATTGAGAGAGAAAAGCTACGAGTCCGAAGAGATGACACTGAAGGGATCCGAGGACACAACGGAAGTATGATCAACAGCTAATTGGAACGCAACTAAAACATTAACATTGAACACAAGAACACTTTGAAATGCTACTCCGTAAAACTTAGAAAGAGCAACAGAAGCCTCTATTGAAGTACAGGGAATTAATCCTCATCACCCTTACACCAGTTCGTGCCTTCATCTTTGTTCTAACTTTGTGACGATGCCGGTCTTCACGTAAGAAATTACTTTTATCAGTACAAAGCATGAAACTTTGTAAGCATCTCTTAAGACGGCTGTAATCACTGAATTTTTTTCGGGACGAGGTCTCTGAATTATTTCTATTGGCATCACGACAACTTCTTTGCTCATAAAGTAGTCTATGCTCGAGTTACGCGTTACCTTATGCGAATATACACTTCTATGAATTAAAATTAGTCCCAGTTGTTCATAAATTACCTCAGGCATCATATTAGATGGATAACGGGAACAATTTTTCATCTATACAATTCAAGGTTTCAGCACAACTCGAAAATCGACTGTATTGGAGACTCATGATGGCAGAGTAATCAACGGGTGCTACTTGAAGTGGCGTAGCGTCAACTTTGGACTTCCTTGAAGCGTGTTGGCGGCAGCTACGGAGTTGAGGTGCGCCGTCAACCGGTGTGCCAGTCTGCTGCTGCAGATGCTGCTGTTGTTGCTGCTGCCACCACCACCTCCCCGTCGCAACGAAGGCGATCCGCCTGATGTCCCTGAAATGTTTGTGACGTTTATGATAACTGAAAAATTTTGGGATTAAAACTTTAGCGATGGCGTAAATATTTTTGTCTCCCAATATAGCGTGAAGCAGTTTGGATCTCCGTCCTCCGTTACATCCCGTAAACTGGATACCTGTACACTACATACCAACTGGAGGCTTATTCTTTAATTGAAATATGAAAATGATTGAAATCTATTAGAAAATTATCCCAGCACAGAAATGAACGATTATGGAGAATTATTCACACGCACATTCCCACAGATTATTCAAAAAGGCTAAAACGAATGAACCATAAGTAAAAAAAGCAGTTTTTTATGGCTTGAGAATGTACTAGCACCTAAAATAAAAATTTGTTTTTCAGATTAAACGTTAGAGTCTCTTTGATTTACTATCGCAAAAAATAAGGAGAATCAAGGTTGATTTTGGGTGTGAAACGAGTCAGTTAGGTCTTTGTGACGTTTTTTAGGAGAGGTCTAGATATCGGCAACAGTAAAAAGCAAGAAATTTGTCAATATATACTAAGACAAACTTGAAAAATTAAAATGATAAGTTAGTTTATGCTTCCCAAACCACAGCACAGGGGTTCCCAAGAAAGGAAAAGGAAAGCACGATTTAATATGAAACTAAGGGAATTGAAAATCTACGCACAAGGTGTGTCCCAACACCCTGCCCAACATTAAAACAAGTTTATGTAACAAGTTAAAAATTGAAAATTCAAGAATGGGGAATGGATAAGAACATACAAACGAAAAATATGGTAAACACCGAATCAAAAACCTACTCTATAGCAACAAATGTACTTTTTAAGCTCGGGATTCTATACCTTTCCCTTGAGAGCGCTAATTCTTAAAAAATAATAGTTACAGCTTGCGTAGGGAAATTGTTAACGCACACACGCGACTCTTTCTCCCAACATTTAGTGTGGAGTTTAGGGAACACAGAATCTATGTACAAGGTGTATAGAAACATTGAGTCCTGAAAGAAGTTTATGAATCAAGATAAAAGTCGAAGTAAAAAGTAGTAGGCGCTGAAGAACAGATCAGCAGTGAACCGTAAAAAGATGGCCTTTGACAAAACAAGAGCCATTTTATCTTAGCACAAAGAACGCTAACCCAACTCTCAGCTCGGGACCTCATATTTTTCCCCTGGGAGTGCTAATTTCCATAAATACAATAGTTGTATCCCCTGAGGGAAATAGTCCTAAATTACAAAACTACAAAACATAAATGTTCATAAAAATTATCATTACATCACTTTGAGCAACCGATAAGCAAATTACAAATAAAAACTCAGATTTTCCCCGGAGTCACCTATTGCCCACATTCCAACCGTACTTATGCAAAACCAAATTTCAACAGCATTGCATTCGATTTGCTTCAAAAGTGCAGAGCTTATGACCTTATCTTGGCTCAAGCCATAACACTCAAGTATGTTAAGCCTCACACAACATTAGTTACGGTCCAACACTCACGAAAATGAGCCTATAGGCAAATTTAAATCTAAGATTCTAATTTTCGTCTCAGGAGTGTTGAGTCTCAAAGACACGTTGCAGAAAGAGGAGACAGAGCGTACACTCTCAAGTTGTTTGGCTACTCGGAGCCAAAGCAAAACGCATTGCATCACAACAGAGATCGATTAAGTCGCATGATCAGTGAAACTGCCCCCTTTATTTAGCGATTGTCGTACATTTCAAGTTTATCAAGTAAATTCAATTGAATCATTCACTTTGCATAACCGCTGAAGTTAACCGAGAAATTCAACAATTCGATCGTTTGCATGACAAAGAATAAAATCGACTCCTAGACGAGATCACCTGAAGGAGAGCTGCCCCGCGTGGATGCGTGCAGGCTTTCGATACCACGACTCAAAGTCGCCAAGTTGCGCTCGAGCGCGGCGAAAGAATCCCCCGCTCCTTCCTCGCCAGCACGGTGCGTGGAGGAAGAGGAGGAAGGGACCGAGGTGGTGGAGGTGGTGGAGCGGTGCTGGAGGGCTGGCGAGGGCACTGCTGAAGGGTTGTTCGAGGGAGCAGCTGAGGAGCCCCTCCACATTTCCACGTAAATGTTCGTGTCCACCGACGACGTGCACCCTAACCGCCGACGTTGTTCTGTGATCACCAAGGAAACTGAATATTACCGCGAACATGGAAGTGCAATCAATGAAGAAGTAGTGAGCTGATACAGATGCAAATTTGTACAGAAGTTAATAAAAAATGTTGCACTATAATATCTGTACACGAAGCAAATCACTGTACAGATGATAATAATAATTAGTCTCAAAAATGACTAATTTTCTTCAGTTCAACAATTTAATTAGATGAAAATATCGCACTGAAACTTTACCGAGTTTGCTGTAATAATGGAATTCTCACCGTGAACCTTTATAACCACCACCACTCAAATGGCAAAGCAATGGTTCAAAATTCTCGAATTTCGCCGACTTGATACAATAAAATGGTAAAAAAACACGCATCGGGTAAACACGCATCGGGTAAACACACCTGAGCAAAATATGACAAATAAATGAAAATTATGGCAGATGAGCTTAGTTTTACTACATTCTGACCACGTCTACGACAGGCAAAGACAGGCAGAGAAAGGAAAAGACAGGCAGAGAAAGGAAAAGACAGGCAGAGAAAGGAAAAGACAGGCAGAGAAAGGAAAA
>JACJUY010006205.1:34028-46073 GCA_014220935.1 Platorchestia sp. MABIK | reverse complement strand
TGCTCTACCCCCTGGAGTTAGCTGCTTCTGATACTGCTTCAGAGGAGGGGTGGGAAAGCGCAGAGGGAAGCTCGAGTGAGGAGTTGCATCCTTATTTCGAGCCTCCCGAGAGTTCCGTTACTCAAAAGGGTAGTTCTTTCTCTATTGAACGCCCAAGAGATCAGCATTATTCTTCAGAATCAGACTCCTCGGAAATTTCCGAGGAACCTGAAATTGATATAGCTGCACGTCCTAAACGGCAGGCAGCTCAACAGCAACGTAGCAAGATTACTGACTTGATTAGGAGAGGTCACCTATAATTTCCTTTCCCACTTTGTTAACTATTAAAAAAAAATTGATATGCGCATAAATGTAATAAGTGTTCTTTCCATGCTTCCTCTGGAAAGTAACATATATGTATTAAAATGTTTGTATTTAAAATCTATGTGACGGAAATTTCTAATGAAACCGTTTTTTCGCTTGCCGGGATTGTGTCGAAATTCTAGCGATTGCTCGAACGCTGAGGTCCGTTGCGGACTTTGCAAGGCAGATTTAAGGGCCTTCCGCAATAAAGTTCAAGGACTGTGATTCACTTGATCAGCCTAAAATTTAATAACCCTGGTAATTTATGACTAAGCGGAGCAATGGCGGGGGTTTCTCACATCTTCGGCGAAAACGCATTTGAAAAAACTAAAATGTTCGTCTGCTCTTCTTGCAACGAGTCCCAAGCCATACCAAGGGATTCGGGAAAGCTAACAAGCGTGTCTGCCAGAGGCCGACACAAAAGACTGAACTCAGCCGTGAGCGCGTGTGCATCTCCTTTCGTGCGCCGCGGCACTCCGGCAATCCGACCCTCGCTACCGGGAACTCTTGCGTCCTCGACAGCCGGCTACGTT
Organism: Platorchestia sp. MABIK; assembly: GCA_014220935.1. Classification (NCBI taxonomy): domain Eukaryota; kingdom Metazoa; phylum Arthropoda; class Malacostraca; order Amphipoda; family Talitridae; genus Platorchestia; species Platorchestia sp. MABIK. The sequence continues at coordinate 45,198 of JACJUY010006205.1, read as the reverse complement.
GAAGAGTGTTCGCCTGAACATAATTTTCGAAATCCTCAGGTGAGCCCTTTGCTAGTCATGTTCCGCTTGTCATTAATTATCATTATTTTAGCGTTACCGGCCCCAGATGGGTGCCAGGCAATTTGTGTGCAGTAGAGCCCGTTAATTCGGGGTTAGTATCCACTGGGTCATGTGGTTGCGCACATTATAAAATACTCTAGAGCGTAAAGATGATTTGATAATTGCACTACACTACCCAGGTAGCAAGAAATTATTAGGCTAATATTGGGTTGATAATTATTTATTGACCCGATATTGTAATCTTGGATAACAATAATAGGCTAATAACAAGACAATATCGATAAAAGATATACTTATTTATGATATCAACTTGTTATTGGGACAATGTAGTAAATAGTTTTATATCTAATATTAAACTAACAGTGTATATGTACATGTATGATATTCAAAAAAGTGGAAACTATCTCATAATAATTAAAAATCTCGCAGTTTAATAAAATTTGTTAAAATATAAATTGTTATTGTCCAAACATTGGGTTGATATCGTACGTCAATAATACGGAGTAATATGTATAAAATGTACAAATTAAGTTAATGAATAGTTATTTCAGTCATTAATGAGTGCAGATATATTTGACAGATATCAAGAAATGTGAATACGTTACAGTAATATGTAAATTCAGAATTAGTGTAATCACAGGTTCACAGTTCTTGTTTTTTCAGTCGTCCAATGAGTTTCGAAGGTCTAGTTTAAAAAAAAAATTCTAAAATCGTTTGTCATATGTTACTATAGCAATAAATGTCTATATTTTGAAGAATTACGCATACTTGACGGGATCAAACTGCATGTACAGGTTGCCCGACCACCTTATATTTTTCTAGGGAACATTTTGTAGTGCCTTACCTTAGTTACCCCTCAAACCTCAATTCTAGTCTACTGATGTATGCTCAGTAACTTTGATATACCCCCAATGTGAATTCATACGACTTAAACTTTTAATTTCTCCTCTGTGTATCACTGATACCAAGTGGAGGGGAAGTAAAAGTACGGCTGCCGCTTCACGCCGCTAACGGACTCAATGGCGGAAGCAGGTGCACATGGTCTAACAACCTCGGTATCAAGTCCATAGTGACAATCAATAGCTGATATTGGAGAAGTGAATATATAATTATCGGGACAATTTTGTTTTACCAATATCAACCTTATATCAAGAATTGAGTATGGATCCAATGATATTGTAGGGAACACCTCATTATCTAATCAATATTGACACAATAATTAGTTGATATTGAGTTGATGATAATATTGTTATTGGGCCAATATTTTTTTCCAATATCAACCGAATTTTCCAAAATAAGGTATTTCCCTAATGTTCATTTTGAAAATCCAGTCAATATTGAGACTGTATATTGGCTCAATATTAAGTCAATAAATTTTGCTTCCTGGGTAGAGCGTAAGAGATGATATGATAATTGCACTACACTAGCCTAACAAGAGCATTTTTGGATGTGACTAAGAAACAAAAACATGAGTGTCCTTATGGGTTTCATATTAGAAAAAAATCACATTACCTTTGAAATAAGGCGTAAAATGTCTGCGATTGATAAACATACATACGTAGGTGCCACATTTTACATGTACAAGACATTTAAGCTTTGGATTGCTTTGCAATAATAGAATGAAATGATGTGTTGGGTAGTGTTAGAAGTTGAGAGTGAGAAAAAAGGGTGGTATTCATAGTTTATATACCAGTTGCTAGTCCAGTACACACAGGTATATGTGCACATATGCACACCCATATGCGCATATACACCCATATATGTACACACATATACAAATAAGCATGTTTGCAAATCCCAGCGTATAGGTGATCAAATCATAATACCTACGCATACATTCCAAACTGTTGTGTTATGTCTTGAATCATAAAAAAATGAGCAAGGGAGAGTATTCAGCAATGAAGATATCAGGCAAATGAGATTCGTCAATACGTGTTCAGTATGTTCTGTAACGAAGAATTATCGTTGAGACGCAAGATGACGAATTATTTTGGCTTTAAATTCTCTCGGTCTTTGAGGGATTTTAAAACTCAGTGGAAGTTTGTTCCACAGTGAGGCGCCTGATATTGACAGAGCCTTCTGCCCTATGTGAGATGAACGATAGTTGACAAAGACATTGTTGTTTCTGTTCGGCTTTTGGTTGGTTACAGTGGGTGGATGGAAACGCACTTTCTCAGCATTGCTCTGAGGAAGGTACAACGAGGAGAATACGTATTGGGCCCTCTGCATGAGGAGCCTTTCTTGAATAGGAACCCAACCGAGTTTATTAAGGAGAGGGGTTACGTAATATGAGATTACGAAAGAATATCATTATCAGTAGCAAGTAAGGATTGAAAAATGAGGCTAATTTTGTCAAACCATCGTAGATAATATCAAAGCAGGTAAAGTCCCTAAATTAATTTTTCCAGAACTTCTTTTCCAGAAATTCCTGTGTACAATAGTTTCATAAATTCACAACCTCAGTAAAAACTCTAAAGAGCATGTTTACTAAGTAGAAGAGTTTTATTATACCTGTTTTATTATAGTTTTATTATACCTGACTTAGAGACATTTCATCTTATATACTGATTGTTTAATTCATTATACCTTACGCCAGAATGTAAAAATAGTAACCCTCGTTTCAATAGCGCAGCCTTGGGGGTGACACAAAAGCCATGCTCCCCACCCCCCCCCCTCCCTGGGTCAGTGCTGGGAGCCAGTTAGGCTGGGGCCAGTTTCCGTGCCCGTTTTAACTGAAAGGATAAAAAAATTGCTAATAATAGAAGTCTGACCCCCCCATCAAAAAAATATATATCGGGGATCCTGCCTCTCCCTCCCAAGAATTTTTGGCTAGCTGCGCCATTGCCCTGGTCACACCGTAGCCTATTTCTGACTCTTGGAGTGATTAGTGATTAATTGTTCAGTTCTCGCTTTCTCTAAGAGAATAATTCAGCGTATGAGTAATGCTGAGAATCGAATCGACTACCCTTCAAGTGAAAGGCTCGTGCTTTTAACCGCTAAGCCCCAGTGACAATCACTTAAAAGGGGAGTCACTGAGGGGGCTAAAAAAGGACTGAGAAGACTGTTACAGCAATAGATGAATAGTTCTTAATCACCATTTATTACCTAGAAGTCTCGAATTCACGCGGAATGATTAGGGTTACTAGTCTTTGTTTATAAGCAATAGGAACCTCTACTGCTTAACCTCTCTCCTCATTCCTCTTGAAACAATTTTTGACCCACCACAGCTTAGTAGCTTACAATGGGCGGCCTACATCAGAATAGGCCCAACACCACTCGCATCTTAAATCAGGGCCAATATCCAATCTAGAAACACGGATTTTTATTGGACATATTCTTAGCCTTCTGACATCAAAGAGTTACTTGTACTTTTTATGGGCTGATGAAATGGAAAAATTATCTATAAGATTTAATATATCAACAGCTCACATAAAATTGTAACAACCGTTTTCTGTGTTTTTTTCAATACCCATTTATCATGTTTAACTTATTTTATATGAAAGAATATGTATTAAATTTACGTTCATAAATGCCACGTACATCATTGAGTTATTAAAAACTGATTAATGCCATGATGTAATGATACCGCTCGCTTTTACCCCTCCCCTCATCCTCCCTCTCCCAGCTCGAACTGGTACTTATTTCACAGTAAATTTACCCACATATGGATCGAGACCTTACTCATCTGTTTCAAAGGGGAGATACAACGAGCTCGCAATGCGAAGTCTTTTAAGCTCACGACTTTTCCCACATAAGAAGAACGCTCCTCATGTAGTAAATCATTCTAAAAACCGTGACGTCGTGAAAATTAACTAAAAAGATTTTCGGGCTACAATTTTCATTTGTGCTTACCAATTACAGCATAATTACTTTATTTAGACGTTTACACAACGCGAAACAAGGCCAAATGATTACACACAATTGCAAACCATAAATGATCTGGTTTCCCGGATCCTAAATCATGTAGAGAAAGATAAATTTTAGCACACTTAAATTACCTAATGAGTCTCACAAATGGAATGGAATTGAATAAAAAATAGAAAACCAAAAGTTCACAAATGTGAATAATCTCAACAACAAAAATTAAAAAAAAAATTCTAGCGGTTTCGAGAACCAACGTGATTCGCGAGTCATACTGCGAGAGGACCCTCACGAGATTTTAGTTTCTNAATAAAAAATAGAAAAACAAAAGTTCACATATGTGAATAATCTCAACAACAAAAATTAAAAAAAAAATTCTAGCGGTTTCGAGAACCAACGTGATTCGCGAGTCATACTGCGAGAGGACCCTCACGAGATTTTAGTTTCTTAGGGTAATCCCCACCCTTTTGCGAGATATTTTACCTTCTATTTTAAACAATGACTCATACAATTTTCTTGTAAAAATGGAATTTAGAGTTTCATTTTTCAAGCAATATTTTTGTGAAATTCTAGAAAAAAATAAAACTTATCTGCTTTGGAGAATCTAATTGAAGTTTTAAAAACTAATTTGTATCTGTATTGTTAGACTTTTTATCTGCCATGTATCAGTTATTTTCATAATAATTAATCACAAAAATGCGTGTTGCCTATACAAACTGCTGTAAAAGTATGAGAATTTTTCATGAAATGAGTTCAAATGGTGTCACCTGTTTAAAGTAAAAGTTAGGGTTAGGGTAAAATATCTAATGGTTGCAGTAGCCGTTTGTTGACCGCTGTTGTGCACGCGTATACGTATATGCCGGGTTGTTTCACTGCTGTGCAAAGAAGTCACCAGAATTTGATTAATTAATTTTTACCAGAAAGGATCAACGTCGATTTCACTAATAAACATGGTAAATATTCTAATTTATATGTATGATTTTGAAAATATTGTAATTTGGTGTCAGTTACAGGCTGATCGTGTTTCATTAGTAACATATTTTGTCATAGATTTTGCTTTACATACTTAAATGATTCACTCCTTAGGTTGATTTATACTATGAAATTGATATCTAGGTAAAATTTTTGGCTAAAGGTTATAAAAGAAAATTCTTGGGTTTATCAGAACCAAAGCAAATGCAAATGAAGTACTCTCAGTTCGAATAATATTGCAAAAATTTGTATAATAAGGAATCGAACAAAGTTCTTATGATTAGATTTCAAATTTGTGAAATGTGTTGGTTTTTTAGGCTTCAGACACTTTTAACTACTTAAGAGATAATAGGTACTGTGAAATCTATTGGGGTTAAGTCAAGTCTGGGTTATTAATTTGTTAGACAATGGATATGTTTCTGACACGAACATCCGTCAAGATGTATAGTGTGGAAGACTGGGCCATGCAAGCATGATCATTTTTAAGATAAATCCAAGTTGTAATTTAATATTTATTCATTGTACTAAAATTTGAGTCTTCAGGGAATCATTCCATAAATGAATTGCGGCTTTTACATAGATATTGGGGCTTCTACATGGGGCTTTTTTTTACATAGAAATTTACCGTTGAAATTTTTATTGCAATGATTTTTGAAATTGAAAGGATGATGCTTGTGCCTAAACCACAACATTTTAAATCCCATAGGGAAATATTTATTTACATCTAAGTGTAAAATCTTGTGAAGCTAAAAATCTATTATTGCTGATTATAAGTGATATTATGCAAAATTATAATATAAATCTGTGCATAAGAAAGAATTTGTAATTTATTTTCTTCTTAAATATATTTCAATATGGTGGTTTTTGCTTGCTATGATTTTTTTTAAACATGTGACAATTGTAGCCTAGGAGAGCAGAAGTTTATGAAAATTTCTAATTATTTTAACTTGTTCACAGGCGGTGTCACTAAATCCCATCCAAATTATGAAGGACAATGCTGAGGAAGAGCGGTCAGAGACAGCTCGTCTTTCCTCGTTTGTTGGTGCCATTGCTATTGGTGAACTTGTGCGCTCTACACTCGGGCCTAGAGGCATGGATAAAATCCTTTATGCTGTAGGTCGCAATGAAGGTATGAATATTTTTTAGCTGTGTAGGTAATTTCAACTGTTTCTGCATAGATGAAATTTTAATAGATAATTGTTATTTTTATCAACAATTCATATGCTGGAATCAATTCTATTTCTTTTTGTATGTGTTGAACAAATATTATTGAAATGTATTATAGTATCCTTGATTTAAGCATAGAATCTGGGTAAAAATAGTTCCTTCAGTTTTTACTGTTGAAGTTCTCAATAAATGCTCTAGATGACTTGCTTTTTATAGATCAAGAATCCTGTAATTTTATGAAAAATTTGTTTAAAATTAGTAAAGTGTATTGTTGAAAGAGTTTTAGATTTAGGTTGCCTATAACAGGTACATCAGCAATAATTTTCTACCATTGCAAAAAAAAAAAAATGAATTTTTTCATTTGTTCCTCATTTTTAGTAACTAAGAACTAAATAACTAAAAACTAGCAACTAAAAATGAATGGTTGATATAGGGGCTAATTTTTAGTTAGAATGATTTGAACTGATAGTTGTGGCTACTTGAATATTGAGTATTTTGGTCTTCTGAAGGTGGATCAATGAGGTTAACTAATAGTTCAACTTCAGTTGGCTGAAGAGAGTATAAAATAATGTGAACTGTAAGCAACAACCATGCTGGCTCAAAGAAAATTTTAGCCCAGTAAAAGTAGAGCTGTGTAATGTACTAACTAATTCTTTTTTGGTCATTTTCTGATTGTATGTTCCTGTTCAGGTGAAATTGAAGTCACAAATGATGGAGCTACCATTCTCCGGAACATTGGCGTGGACAACCCTGCTGCCAAAGTCCTGGTCAACATCAGCAAGTCTCAAGATGATGAGGTAGCTACAGCAGCAAATCTTATTATGATGTAGTTAATTCAGCAAATCTCAGGATGATGAGGTAACTACAGCATCAAATCTTATGATGAAGTTAATTCAGCAAATCTCAAGATGATGTTACTACAGCAGCAAATCTTATGATGTAGTTAATTCAGCAAATCTAAGGTGAAACTATAGCAGCAAATCTTATTGTATGATGTAGTCAATACAGTAGAAAATCTAAGGATGATAAATAATTTAGTTAAACAAATTGCTGGATGATGAGGTAGCTATGAGAATAAATCTGAAGATGAGTCTGTAGCTACATTATTACAATCTTAGTATATCTGGGACAGGTTCATTAGCTCATCAACAGAGATCACATATTTATTGAAAAAGACTTCATTGCCTTGATCAAGCTCTTCTAGTACAGCTCTTTTTCAGAGTTAATTTTGCTCGACTTTATCTGTCTTGAGCTTGTCAACTCTTGAAGCCTATAGATATTAGAATGGGTAGATTATTAATGTCTACATGGAGCAACAAATAAATTCACTTTGTTGTGGTTCTATCCTAACTTTGAGGTAGTATTTTTGTTTATTCAGCTCTTAATTTAAATCTCTGGAATATTGAATTATTTCGAAAGAATCAGTGTATGTACTGCAGCTGTAAGTACTGTATTGATGTTACATCCTTGCACTATTTTCTGTAGGGTGCTACATCCTCGTAGGACATTTTAGCATAAATAGGATATGGCATCATGTGTGTTTTTCAAAAATATACTTTCATCATTTTTGTCAGCGACAAATCGAGTGAGGTTATTCTACTTCGAAAAGTAACACAGTGTCAAATCAATTTCATGATCCTTGAAGTTGTTATTTCTCCAGAAGGTAAAGGTTTCTCTGCTTGCATTTATTTTATGACCTTAATGTTTGGTCAGAATTACAGAAATTGAACTTGTTCAGAATTTACCTGGAAAACTTTGGTAGTCATTTTATGCAGAATTAATTTTTTGTTCACACACTAATTAAATCGTTCATTGTTTCAAACAAAATTTGCTTCCTGAGAATCAGATATATTACAATTGACTTGACCACACTAAGTCCCAATTGACCTCACTGTGCCATTTCTAAATTGGTCTCATTACACCATGTCCTCTATGAGCTTGCTGGACTGTGGCATGATTGCCTTCACTGCACTATTTCTAAATTCATCTCAGTACACCACGTTATGAGCTCACTGGACTGTGCCTTGATTATCTTGACTGAACCATATCATGAGCTCACTGGACTATGCCTTCACTGAACCATGTCATGAGCTTGCTGGACTATGCCTTGACTGCCTTCACTGAACCATGTCATGAGCTCACTGGACTATGCCTTCACTGAACCATGTCATGAGCTTGCTGGACTATGCCTTGACTGAACCATGTCATGAGCTCACTGGACTATGCCTTGACTTGACTGCCTTCAAGAGACCTACGGCNGTGATGGCACCACGTCTGTGGTGGTGCTGGCCAGCGAGCTGCTGCGCGAGGCAGAGAAGCTGGTCGCTGGCAAGTTGCACCCGCAGACCATCATTGCAGGCTACCGCAAAGCCACTGATGTGGCCCGGAAAGCTCTTGATGCAGCTGCCGTTGACCACTCCTCAGATGAAGAGCGCTTCCGAAGTGATCTCATGAAGATAGCCAGGACCACCCTGAGCAGTAAAATTCTGTCACAGCACAAGGATTTCTTTGCAAAAATGTGCGTTGATGCAGTGCTCAGACTCAAGGGCTCTGGTAATTTAGATGCCATCAAAATTATAAAGAAACAAGGAGGTTGTCTATCAGACTCGTTCTTGGATGAAGGTGAGTGTGGCCTGTCTACTCAAGCAATGTGTACAGTTTCAGGTCTTATAAATGCTTTGAGTCATGTTAATAATTTTTTTTAATGACTAAAAATATCTTCCATTTAATTTACATTCTTTTCACTGCAGGTTTCATTCTGGAGAAAACCATCGGAGTACATCAGCCTAAGCGCATTGAAAATGCCAGGATTCTGATCGCCAACACTCCCATGGACACAGACAAAGTCAAAGTCTTTGGCTCTAAAATTTCAGTCGAGTCGACTGCTCAAGTGGCGGAGATCGAGCTTGCCGAGAAAGAGAAGATGAAGAACAAGGTTGATAAGATTCTCAGTCACAATATTAATGTATTCATTAACAGGTAAATTTTTTAACTCGATTATAATCGTGCTAAATAAGAGAGGCTTTTCAATAGACGTGCATAGTTTACCAATAATATTTGTCACTTCAATAAAATTACTCATTTGAAAACAGTATCCATGTATGTCAACTAGTGGTGTTATTATTATATGCAATGAAAAGTGAAGAATAATCTTTTTGTGTGAGAATAGATGGTTGGAAAAATTTCATATGGTTTAAACATATCTGTACAGGCAGCTGATCTACAACTACCCTGAGCAACTGTTTGCTGATGCAGGCATCATGGCCATCGAGCATTCTGACTTTGATGGCATGGAGAGGCTTGCTCTCGTCACAGGCGGGGAAATTGTCTCCACATTTGACAATCCTGATCTGGTCAAGCTGGGAAAATGTGATCTCATTGAGGAGGTGAGCTGGAACTAGATCTTGTGTGTTGTTATTTCAGTTGATCATCTTGTGCTTTTTCGAAAATGAAGATCTGGGTGCAGTTCTAGGACAAGCACTCGCTTTATACTATGCTTTTTTAACTTGTCGAACTGTATTGGTAATTGTAGGGTGGTTTGCGCAAAATTTGCCACTCATGATGCCGTTGAAATTCTAAACTTGTCAGAGGGATGTTTTTGGTCCTTGAAGTACTATCACTCGGCGATACTTGTACAGCTCACACATATTATCTCATGCCTTTGTAATATTCAAGTGGTTTTGAGTCCAGCTACTCAGGTGTTGTTGCACACAGTTTTTTTTTCTACCTGAAATTCGTTGTCTTGTCAACTTTCTCAGTCAACAATATTCTTAAATGCAGGTGGAGTCTTCCCTTCTACTTCACTTGATTCTTATTAGGTAGACGTTCATCATAACAGCATAAACATGCTGTGCTTAAATATCTCTTACCACATTGTTATATGCCTCGGAGCGGGACGAAACTATTGTATCTGGGAATTAGCGCTCTTAAGGGGAAAATGAGAGGTCCCAAGCTGAGAGTGAGGCAGGCCTTCTTCACTGTGAACTAAAATATGTGTTTTGTTTTGTCAAGGACCATATTTTTTTGGTTCATTGCTATCCTGTTTCTTCTCAAACTTATTCCTTGTTTCATATTCTTCCTATATGACTTACTGTTTCTATACGCAGAGGATCTTGTGTCAGAACACACCTTGTGCATAGATCCCGCATTCCCTTATTTTCGTCATCCTTTTTTCTTAGGGAGGCTTAAACTAACATACAATCTAATTTTCAATGGTATATGAGGACTCGAGGTGCATCCTGAAATGCATGTAGTATCTTGAAGTAAAGAAATGGTATTTTTGGAGTCCCGAACGAGTAATTACCTTGATCTTGATTCACAATCCTACTTTTAATTATATTGTCCATCATCGAAAACGTTTTAAAGGGAACCAACAAATATTCAAGAATCAAAGGTTGCGATAAATGTTTTTATTCATTGATGACATGCATCGTAATATAATTTTGCTTTGTATTGGAGTGATGAATAGAGAAGTGCACATCGACTTTCTTATAGATGAAATAAGAGGCGCATTCAGACAAGAGCCTGTTTTACAGATTTCTAGTATAAGTAAACTGAACACACGCTGCAAGTGTAGTGTCGAGACAGTGCTGTCATGTTCTGGTTGAGTGAAGAGTAATGGTGTGAAGGAGGCTGCATGTGTTGACCAGTGCAAGAAACCATGGTTTCTTTTACAGCAGTTGATCTTTGCAAAATGATCAAGTTGTGTTCGTGCGAATGGTTGGCACGGTCTCGTCAATTCTGTGCTTTGTAGTTTCGTGTGAGGCCAAAATGATGTCTTCTATTTATTGATATACTCCTCAGAATGGTAGGTTTAAATCAGGGTTGGCACAAAAAAAAAAAAATCCACCAAAGAAAAACACAAAAAACACTAAATAGTGTTTTTTTGAGGGTTTATTATTGCTATTTAAATTTCACTTGTTTTCAAGCTTATAGGATCAAAGTAAGCTAAATATTTATATTGTCAAGAAATTTATCTAAGTCATGTGCATGACTATGAAAAGAAACATTGAAAAACCAAAAACGAACCCCATACAAATCAAATTAGAAAAACCTCAATCATAAAAAAAAACTCGAGGGGCTAATATATTTCCATGAATTCCATTTCCAA
>JACJUY010006204.1:16758-47608 GCA_014220935.1 Platorchestia sp. MABIK | reverse complement strand
TCTTGTAAGAGTGTTGCTGGTGTGTAAATCTTTTGTTGATGAGTGCCATGAGTGGTGAACTACATTTGAGGTACAAGGGCATTGTTGGGTCCTTCAATGACTTGACTTTATAGCTTTCTTGTGTGCTGCTGTAGGACTTTCTCTTCTCAGGATGTGTTTTTGTATACAGAGTTTAGCAGTTCTTTACATTACTGGGATTCTAGATTTGTTTCCTGTGGTTGCCTGGAATTCTTGCAGTGAGTGTGACCTTTATTAACCTGTCTGAGCTTTTATGACTTGCCCAGCAGGTAATATGCTCCTAAAAAGATATGCTTGATTATTCGGGAACAGTGTTAAAATCCTTTCAGCTAGTGCTACTGTGATGACCATTCAAGCTGTGCTAGCCAGGAAGTATTTGATCAGTGATCATTGTTCATTTTTAAGGATGTTCCTCAACCCCTGTGCTAGGTAATGTAATTCTGGTAAAGTTTGTCACTCTCAGAATATTTTGCCTAGTTACACCAGCTGAAATCTCTACAACAAATAATTTTTCATTGTAGTTATGGAAAAGTACTCCATATGACCATAAATATGAACTCATTTTGTAGAATTCCATAAAATGATCGTATAACAAATATTCTTTAGTATTTTTTTAGGATGTAAAGCGGTTTAGTTGTGAAACGGTTCCAAATTTGTGATGGTAGTATTTTAATGACAAATGACTAGTTCTAGTTTTGCTCATTTTCCCTACATCCTTACTCCAATTTTATGCTCTTGCAGTGCTTCTTTAACTGAAACTTCCCTGAGTTTCTCTGCGATAGACATTTAATTGTGGGAAAACAGAATAAACCTTGAATAAATAAAAGGTGAGAAATATTTCAAGCCAAAATTCTGGTGGAGAAATAGATTTGTCTATTCTGACTCGGTGGTAAACGGTTAGTGAAGAAACCAGTGTAATCCTTGGAAAAGCACATCATAGTCAAAGATGTGTTGAGTTGATATCTCAGTGCAACCATTCCCTCCCTACATTATGATTATTCATTGTTCAATTTGTGGTATGTGTGAGAGTGATTGTTGTCACACTTTTGATTCTGTGAAAGTCTAATGTGAAAAAGCATGATTAGAATAGACATATATTATTTAAAATATACAGATTATAAAAGCAATTGATATAAACAGAAGTGATTGACCAGCACAAAATTTAATTAACCAGAAACAAGCAATGTTGGATAATTAACTATCTCACACTTGAAGTGTTACTGAAGAAATAACGTTATTTAGTTTACTAGAAAATCTTTCTATAGTATCAACTGGTACAATATTTTAAAAGTCTGCAAAAATTTTGTTTTGCATTTTATTCATTATTTTCATACTTGAAATTTTTCATTTCAAGGTGCCCTCAGTGAAGGCTTTATTTTTTATTAATATGCCATGGATAAATTTTTATGCCCTCTCAAGGGGCATGAAAGTCATTTTCATTTCATTTTTCAGTACCTCCAGTTTTTTTCTTCAACTTTTATCTTGTTTCATAGGCTTCCTTCTTAGCTTACTGTTTCTATCTAACTTACTGTTTCCATGAGCAGGGATCTTGTAAGAGAACACACCATGTGCATAGATTCCGCATTCCTTTAACTCTGTACGGAATGGAGCCTTCACCCTTTCTCTCTTTGGAATGCCTTTGTTGCGGTTAGGGAGGCTTAAACTGACTCAAAATCAATGGGTGAATCCCAATATTGTGATTTAATAATGAAAATAGTGTGATACTTCTTGTAAGTTGAAGTAGACTAAAGTTCAAGGGCAAAGCTGTTCAATGATGAGAATTAGTATTTTTTTTGAGGGCTTGTGGAATTGATGCTTAACTTGCTGTAAATGCAATACAACATAAAAACTGGTCATGATATTGAACTTGTTTGCTTCTTGATACTATGTCTTTTTTATTCTTGTAAATACATATGAGTTGTGTACATTGTTAACTGTCACTCAAGCTTTCCTAAGATTATCATGTTTATTTTTTTACACTTATCATTTCTACCTTGCAAAGATAACCACATTTTTTGTAAGCGCAAAATTTATTGTCTTATTCACTGAGAAATATGACAATACGTTTTCTAAATTAGATAATGTATTTTATACGCTTGTGCATTTGATCCGTTTTTCATGCTGTTGAACGATCATTAAAAATAATTGAATGGGAAAATTTTGACCTTTAAAACTTATTTTTTATTGGGTCACTGAGACTTTTTGTAGTTAATACCACATTAATTCAGAACAAGAACGCTCCATCCACCAAAGTTGTGGTTGGAGCCAAGGTTAGATGTTTTTGTCTATCCAGCACTTCTAGATAGTTAATACTGAATCTCAGGTCTATTATGATTTGCCATCAAATAAAAGGACACAATAACTTACCTCATGCTCATACAAGCAAGGCCTTTGTGTGCTTGTGCTGCCTGATTGGCCATAGTTTTTGAGCAACAAAAGTCAGGAAATTTTGCCATTTTGTTGTTGAAATTTCTGGTGTTCAGCCTCTGAAACTTTATATAGTTTGCATTTAAAAATAGACATTTTGCCCTACAATATGAGTATTTGTCATTGAATATTTTGATATTTTGGCTTAAAAATTGGTATTTTGCTTCTGAAATATTGGGAATTTTACCTAGATTTGCCTTGTTTTTCCTTGAAAAAGTACAAAAGAGGTACATGGGAATATTGTTTTGAAATATGTATTTAATTTCTTACGTCATTCACATGGACTGATTCTTAGTAAGAGGGAGTAGGTTAATTTTTAACATCAAGCAGGTACATTTACTGTCAACAGGTTTTGCGTTACAATACCATCATCCCCTTTGGTTCATCTGACCTTTAATATAATCTTGTCTTGTGAGTCATGGAACTGAATGATTACTGTTTTATTTTACCTCTCTGCTCATATAATTAATTTTTATGGTTTACTTGAGAATGTTATCATGCATTTGTTATGCTTGGTTTGAACCTCAAGTTTTCAATAAAATTCATTGCTAAGTTTTTTCCATGGTCTGTAGAATTTCACCATGCATTTATCGTGCTTGGTTTGCCCTTATATTCATGCGCTGTGCACCTCAGACCTTCCTTTTTAAGAAACTTGGTAAATTATTCCCATGGTTTATAAAACTTTATCACACATCTATCGTGCTTGGTGTGTTCTCATATTTGTGCGTTGTGTAGTGCAGGTCTCCACTTTTGTGTTGCTTCCATTTAACACGTCTTCCTCTTGCTTGTTTGGGGTCTCCAAGCAGCCCCTGATCGAAGGTGACCAGTCCGTCACCGCCGACTCTGACGCCCGCAAGAAAGAGGAACAAGATTTCTTCGAGCAGAACCACGCAGACAACAGGGCTTTTGCTGCCGCTACTTCTCTCGCTGCTGCAACTTCTCTTGCTGCCACTGCTAATGTTGCCGCCTCTGTGAGTGCTGACAACCGGACACGAAGCGCCTCCTGCTATTTCTGTTTTGTTCCAGCAGAAAAATGTTTAACTATGCAAATGCGGAGTTGTATTTACTTTTGCGAGGCTTACGTTATTCCGAATATCATTCTTCAACTCTGTGAGAGGCAACAACTATGTGTTAGGTCAAACAAGCCAATCATTGGGAAATTTGCCTCACCAAAATGTGCTTACAATACTGGTTCATTAATTTTCTTCATTTCTTATGTAGGGTAGATTGAAAACCGTTTGGGGTAATCGGCAAATTTTGAGTAAAACTGGACATCATTTGTCTAAGCGTATGAAGTTATGTATAGAAAATACATCATCTCTACCTGATATAAACTTTGCTCAATTGTCTTTCAGTGTTCACATAACTTGTCTTGAGTTCTGACAGAGTGCAGTGAGGCTCAATACTTCTCTTCAGGTTGCTTTTTATTTTTTTGTTAATTGCCTTAGCCATTTTCTTACAGCCTGAAGAGTGTTCTGCTATTCTGCTTAGTGGTGCTATTTTTATAAGCATGTTTCTTTATTTTGAAACAAAAGCTAAAGAGTTTACGTTCAGAAATTGTCACACACGTTTCTGGTGTTCTTATCTAAAACTGGCATCCATCTTTATTTTGGAGTGATAACTCAAAACACAATAAAGGCCACATTCATGGATTGTCACATTTCTGGTGTCATCCTCCACAAACTTTTGTATTATTCATGACTCGGTTTAGAAGGATTACTCATACTAAATTACCACGCTTTGGCATAATTAAATTAGCACCATCACTAGATTACCACACCTAGGCATTATTAGACTAGCACCATCACACGATTACCACACCTAGGCATCATTAGACTAGCACCATCTCACAATTACCACACCTAGGCATCCATAGACTAGCACCATCTCACAATTACCACACCTAGGCATCCATAGACTAGCACCATCACTATATTACCACACCTAGGCATCATTAGACTAGCACCATCACTAAATTACTACACCTAGGCATCATTAGACTAGCACCATCACACGAGAACCACACCTATGCATCATCAGACTAGCCCCATCACTCTCTAACATGGAGGAGGTTGTCTCGAGTTACAAATCTCTTGACAGAACTTGAGCAGCTCCCAGCCAACATCAGGGCCAGGCGTTGGCCCTAACGTGTCCCAGCTGTCCGGCCAAACGTCTGCACCGCAGCAACCTGTCCGCTCTTCCATTGGCGCCCGCAAGCCTGCCAGCAAGGTGCTCTTCTTTAACTGGGTTACGAGGGCATGGTTGCCAGGAAGGTCTCTTTTAGAATAAAAACTCAAATTGGATATCCTCATGCTTGAGCACAATTTTTATTCAAAAGCTAAGTGTGAAATTTTAGTTGTAAAGATAAATTTGAAATTTTGGTCGAAAGGCTTAATTTCAAATTTTAGTCTAAAAGCTAAATTTGAAATTTTAGTCTAATGGCTAAATTTGAAATTTTATTTTAAAAGCAAATTTTGAAATTTTTGGTCTGACTTTGAGGCTAATCTGTCCCCCAACTTAAGTATGATGTTCAACTTCTCGTTTTGTACGGTGTCAGAATCAGGAGAGATGTCACTCTCTCCTCAAAGGACATAAGATGGGCAATAGGGTTAGGTTTGTTTATTGAATGCTATGGAGATCAGGGTTCACATGGAGATGCTGCCTCAGTTATGGATAGACCAATCCTTTTATCTTTTGTGGTCATTTTCCTTCCATCAGTTTTCACACTTTCTTAGTTGAATCTTATCTTATCATGCTCTTCTTTCTTAACTTGTTCTTTCTATGTGCGCGCTTTCCTATATAGGAAGAAACTATTTGTGTGGATTCTGCATTCTTTACAGTCCATACTAAATGGTTCCTTCTCTTTGATTTTTTGAGTTGTAGTTATGGGGTCTTGATCCAACTCTAACATAATAATAATCAGAACTTATTTCTTCAAGCTTGCTTTATCAAACAGGATAGTTTGCACTTGTGTGCTTAATATTAAGTGAGAGGAAGACACTTCACAAGGAAAATAGTAATTTCTAATCATTGGTTCAAAAATTTGATGTTCCAATTTAAGGGCTCACAAGCTCAACCTTAAGTGGGCTTGATAAGCTATATTTTTAAGAAGCTTTCTCAGTGCTGAAAAATTATGTTTTTTTTCGATTTTTGAGGAATGACTTCTGTTGTTCTTTAGTTTTGATGTTTTTCTACTGTTTTTTTGTGTGAAAATGTATCTCTCTAAACGTCTTTCCATTTAAGAATTCGTTTTCTCTTCCTCAATTCTTATGCCTGTAGGAGGTAAGATTAATCAAGATTATGAGACAACTTTCAAAATATGCTGGCTTCCAAAGCTTCTTCAGGTGATGCAATGTATTAACTTTGAGTTAGTTTGACTTTTTCATTTTGGGTCGAAGTAACATTACTCGATTAGATAGATGAGGCAAAAAAATAGGACTAGCTCATTAATCAATTCAACAATGCCAAGCAAATGTACCTGTACCTGTTAATTTCTGAAAATACCAATTGCTTTTTAACTTCATAGTAGTACTTATAAGGTCATTATTAGGGAATTTTATTCTCAAAACGAAATGAAGAACCAACGTTGTAGAGAACATGTATTGATGCAAACGTTTTGGAGTATAATTAAACCACCTTCAGTGCTGGAAGAAATAAAATGTTTATACAGTCATGAACAAAAACATTTTTAATAATAATTATAATTATATTCCAAAACCTTCGCATTAATAAATGTTCTCCATAACATTGGCTCTTTTTATTTTTCAATTCCTGCTTAAGCTTGAGTTCCTATTTACCAATCATCCACTTGCGTGCCATGCAGTTTGGCGCAAAGAAACTGGGCGCCCAGCGCGTGAAGACAGACTTCTCTGCCATCGAAGCTGAGGCGGAGAGAAGCAGTCAGCTGCAGCAGCAGGCGGCGGAGCAGCAGCCTGTGTCTCAGGAGCAGCAAAAGGAAGCGGTGAGCCTCTATGTCATCTTGAGCTCTTCAAATGAAAACCCATCTACGTTTAAGTGTACCTATCGATATACCCTTCAAATGAAAATGAATGAAAACCTTTCAACCGTAAAGTATCGGTTACTGAAGTTTGTTTAGGCAAGAAACACTTATCCCAGGAGCATGAAACATTTATCACACATTCTAACAGAATGAAGTAAAGTTACTTTCTTTCTAAGTAGATTTTGAACTTGTTTGTGGTCAGGCATTCAAAAAGTTCTTTTTAAAAATGTATTTTGCCAAACAGTAGCTCATGATTATAAATAACTCCTCCATTTCTCATGACCCTGCTCCTCGTGCCCAGACTAATGATACGGCGCCGCTAACGCGCCTGAAGCTAGGACACACACTAAACAAGTTCTTTTAAAACCAGATCTCACGCATGAATTATAGCTCTTAACTTTAAACTACTCCATTTTTGTCACCCCGGGTCCCTGAATTATAGCTCTCAATTTTAAACAACTCCGATATTATTGCCACCACGAGGTCCCTGAATTATAGCTCTCAATTTTAAACAACTCCGATATTATTGCCATCACGAGGCCCCCTCTCACTAAACAATGACACGGTTGCAGCTGACGAGCCTGCAGTCAGCGTACGAGTCGCTGGGCTTGGCCAGCCAGCGGGAGGAGGAGCGCATCAAGAGGCAGGACCCCAAGAAGGCAGAGCAGGCTGGCCGTCTGGGCATGGGGCTCGGCGTCAGGACGTGAGTCGTGTGGCTACTCCGGTCACTTGGTTGTGTAGAGCTTGCTTTATTCCAATTCGTCTTAGTGAGTGCTGGTAGTTTTATAGTCAGGACGTGAGTCTCGGGAGTTGTGGTCTTTGATTTGTGTGGCCTTGTGGTTGTTGGTCTTTACTTGGTGTGCGTGGCTTGGTGGTTGTTGGTGGTCTTTGGTTTGGGTGGCTGCTCCGTTCTCTTGATTGTGTAGTTCTTGGTTTATTTCAATTCTTCTTAGTGGAGTGGTGGTAGTTGAGTAGACTTGTTTTAGCGGGTCGTTATCGGTGGTGTTGTGAGTTGCTGCTTGAACTTATAAAAATTTTTATTTTAATACCCTAGACAGCAAAAAAGTAAAAGTTACTCAGATTCTAAAGAATGCACACAAATTTGCGCTTTACAATATTCATGTTCTCATATCAAATGTGAAATCAGAATGCAAATTGATTAATTCAAACAAAAGGTGTGATGAAAAAAAGATAGTGCTTATAATGAACATTTTGATCGCAAACTGGCATTTTACGAGCAGTTCTCAACAGGAACGTGTATCTCACGAACTGCAAAACTTTTGCAAAATTTAAAATTGAAGCTGAAATTAGTTTTTTACGAACAGTGTTAGGTTAGAAGGATATCACTCTACAGCCCCTAGCTCTACTGTCTTTGGAGTCTTGCCGTTTTTGGCCGTGTTTGCCATACTTTTTTGCTGTCAAGGAGCAGCAGTTGTAGTTATCAAGGCTAATATTAGTGAGTAGTTGTCGGACTTGTCATTGTAGGATGAAGTTGTGATAAGAGCATTGAGGTGAAAGTTGTGATTGTGTGTTGTATGATAGTTGAGAAGTGCATGACACAAAGGGTGTTTGAATTTCTCACGTCCATTAATGGAAATTACTTTTTTATTCTGTTACTAATAATGCCTTTAATTTTATGACTACTATTTTTTGTACAACACACTGTGTTTGTTTTGAGTCCCAATGCACGAGCCAAGCACTTAGAAGTCCAACGCCTGCCTGTGAAGTATTTCAAGCAATGCTTTCGGCATGCCAATGGCCAGCATCCATTTGCACCACCATGACAGTAGCAAATTCAATTTTGTGCCGCAGAGAAATTAACTTGAAGATCCGCTCAGCGATTGAACGAATGGCGCGCACGGTAATAAGAGCACAAAAATGGTGACGTTAAAGGGTTGATTTATGTATTACAAACCAAGAATTATGCTGTATGCTGCGGTGCGCAGGGGCGTGTTCACCAGTGCTAGTTCAGTGGTACGAGTTGTAATAACGATGATAACAGCACAAAAATGATGCCATTAAAGGTGTGAGTTGTGTACTATGAATGAAGAATAATTGTGTGGTGTGCAGGGGCGTGTCGCACAGCGTGTTCAGCGAGATGAAGAGCATTGTGCAGGAGCCGGCAGGCGGCACCAACAACAACCGGCCTCCCTCGCCATCCCTGCACCAGAACTTCGAGGACGACTTCGACACCGTCATCAGGTTCAACTCGCGGATACCCAAGTGAGTGCTGCGAGTCATATTCTTTACCATATTCACTTCGGTGTCATTCCTATAGTTTGTACTTATGCTGAGGTGAACGTTTCTTGGTTGGATGAAATTTTTCTGTCGGAGTTCACACGAGGTGCAACATCTATAGTTTCTATAAATTCGAATATTCCTGATTTTTACGTTGTTAAACTCCTTTGTTTTTTTTCGAAATTCAAGTTCCTCGCTTTCATGAAATTCAACTTCCCTGTTTTGCACTAGATATACCGTTGCTGGTATTCTTGCGGGAGGCAAAAGGATATCTTTTTTAGCTTGCTTCATAATTTATCTTCGCCTGTAAATTTCGTTGTAAAAAATGTTTGCGCTTGTATTTGCTTGATTTATAATCTTGTTTTTGCTTGATTTATAATCTTGTTTTCTGCTGCCCATTGAATTAGCGCTCCCTGGGGGAAAATGTGAGGGCCCAAGCTGAGAGTTAGGTAGGCCGTGTTTTTGTTAGTATAATTTTTTTTATTATGTTAAGGACCATCTTTCTTTTCGGTTCACTGCTGTCCTGTTTTTCAGCACCTACTACTTTCTTCTTCAACTTTGATCTTGTTTCATAATCTTCTTTCACAACTTGCTGTTTCTATGCCCTTTCTGCATAGATTCCGCGTTCCCTTAACTCCGTACTAAATGGTGCCTTCCTCTTTCCTCACTTTGGATCGTCTTTGTTGCGGATAGGGAGGCTTAAACTAACTAATAATCTATCATGATTTTACCAGGTATGAGGATAGTCCATTTGAGAATCGCGGTTACGGAGGCAGACACTCTTCTGGCATCGATGACTTGCTCTCATCGAAACCAGGTTAGTTGGGAGCTTAGGCTGTTGCGTCAAACTTTCACGTTCCGCTCACAAATGGTAGAATTTTTGAATGTCAACCTTTGAATTTCAAAATTTTGAACTTTTTCATTTCGAAATTTTGAATTTTTCACTTTTGAATTTCTGATAAATGGTAGAAATGTTTCTAGTGTGATGTGCTTCACAACTGATCTAATTTAACTTTTTGTGAACTTAAATATTTCGGTTATGAGAGAATATGTCTGTGCTATTCTCTCAATCAGATCTGGCCTCAGACGCGTTGTTATACTCTGCTCTCGGAATTTTCAGTCCAAAATAAATCATAGGAGCGGAGCAAATAAATAATTTGCCAAGTTAATGCCATTTTCAAAAGAAACTACGGTTGTATTTGGCTTCTCATTTCATCTAAGGGAGCGCAGCATGTAAGGCCGTTGCGAGATTCTCGAGGGAGGTTTTAACTGCCTAACTGATTTTCGGTACCAAATGTTACTGCGGTTCAGACAACTTCAGATCTGTTGCTTCAATGTAATCACTTTGTTGACGTGAGGAACGAGAAAACTGAGAATCATCTTTTGTAAGTAACGTCCCACTGGAGACAAACTTTCCTTGTATTCAAGCGGTATACGACGAAGTGTCATTCTTTTAATTACGAAATTAAATTATGTCCTGTAACAAATTTCCGGACATCAAATTTAGGTTTACCACCTCAGAATAATTCCAAGTTCATAAACTCTGATGTCACTTCCAACAATATGGAGCTTCCTACCATATCACATGACGGGTTCAGGATCGTAAGTAGCAGAGCTTCAAGATGTCCCTCTTCAGAAAATTATCTCATCCGACTTTCCCACATTTATTCTGACAAACTTTAGAATATTTGACAAAAAGCATAGAATGCATCACTGACGACGAGTGAGAGCGTTTGAAGTAACGGAGGTGTTCTGACTCGTGTCTATTTTGTGCTTGAAGTGATACTGTGTACAACGTGAATTGTTGGTTTTTGTAGTAATACATTCTATTGTTGATTATCTTCTGTTTCACGTGCTTCGTGAAAATTTGTAGTTTTAATTTTTTAGAGGGTGTCTCCTAAAACTCCAAGTTTCGGAGCAGTGAGTTACGAATTTTTCATGAAGTTCAACTTCCGTTGGCTAAGATGAAATGAAATAGAAGTGCTGATTTTGGTGTTGCTTTTAGGGAATAACAAGAATGACGCAAGTGGCAACAACTGGGAAGACAGCTTTGAGAAGGTCGACTTCCCGAAGACCAGCAGTTCAACAAAGAACGGATCTGCTAAAGGTGAGATAATCTTAGCAGCGATTAGGTGGGCTCACACTTCGGAAGAAGCTTCGTGAATTTACTTCAGTTGCCATGACCGCGAATTCAATTTTCTTCGTTGCAACAACCTACAAGTGATATAAAAATAACAAGACTTGAACCAGGTTATTTGGGGGTTAGAGTATCATAGTGGCCACTTCTTTGAACATTTGAAGAGTCAGGATGATTTATTGATAACACAGCCGATTAACTCTAATGCTATCTGCAGTTTTCTGCTGTGGTCATTGATGATCAAGTCTTCATTTCTTATTTAACATTTAAATTCTCCATCCTTTGGAAATGACCACCGCTTCGCGGTGTGCATAGATGTTTGTTGTGGAATTTCAGATCAGGATATTATTCTTTTATAAATTTTACTACTCCGACCCTTGCACTATTCATTCCGACGACATCGGGTGCTTCTTAAACTAGAATATGACCGCAGGAATGAGCTGAATTACCCATTTTTGAGTTACTACCAAAGTTCCACATTCCACATCAGTGAAGCACGGTTATCAGAATGGAAGTAAAGGCAAAATGAGAAAATGCAAGTAATAAAAGGAAATAAGGAATAAGAATAAAGTAAGATGAGCTTGAGGGTTTTTTAGTTCACTATCTATGTTGAAACCTCAGAGGCGCTTTAGCTTCTTGTGCCTTCTTACGCAGCCTATTTTTGGGGGATGATAATGTTGTCTGCTTCACGCTGCTTGGTTATTGGTACACGAAGCTAATGATCCCAATGGATTTCATAGTCCCCAACCAGCATTTTGTGTCAATAGACTTGTTTTTTGCTGTATCGCTTTTTCTGCCACTTTTCGTTCGGGTCAAGTTATGTGATATTTTTTCCTGGTTTAAGTCCTCAAGTTTAGGTAATGTTCATGTAAAATTCGACCATGAAGAGTACTGGGCTTATGACAACTCTGCATCATTATCAGCCACTGAGCGCTTTTTATGGTCGAACTTTGTTTTAATAACTCCAGATTTCAGCGTTTACTTGTGCTTTGGCGTAGCTCAACTATAAGTGCTGTGGTTGGTGATTAGTTTTGGTTCTTTATTTTCTATTCTCATTTTAATAAAGTCCTAAAATACAAGTAATCACATATGATACGAGTGCAGTTTTTCTCTCACTTTGAAATATTACTTGAAAAATATTATCGCACCCCTTTTATGTTGTACTTTTTAGTTATTGTTCATTTTTTGTTTAGTCACTCTCGTAGAAGTAATATTTTTAGAAGCGAGATAGGTCGATAAATTGTTCACTTGTGCATTTTTCTCATTTAACAATGCAAATGCGCTTGGTAATTTTGTAAGTCTGTTGTCTTGCCTGCGCCACAGTGTCGGTGTCTGCTAACTACAAGTACACGCCAATTGAGGACAAAACCGCACAAGATAAGTTCGGCAGCGCTAAGGCCATCAGCTCCGACATGTACTTCCAGGTAACGGGTATTTAGATTAGATTTAGACTTCGTCAAAGATTGCCCGTAAAGTTAGATTTAGACTTAGTTTAAACACGTGTGCTGAGACTTACGGATGACTTACTTGGTTCAAAAAATTTTGCATAAGAAGCGATCGTAAGCTAACTTTCATTTTCCAAAAATGCGTAAACAGGAAGCGATCGTGAGCAGACATCAAACCAATTGATGTTTTAATGAGTTACAATTAGCTCAGGTGCGTTCATTTGCAGTGAATCATTTCATGACGCTCATAGATGAAGGTTCATTTGAGATGTCACCCGCAGGACCGACCTGACGCGAACGCCCCCATGCACTCGAGCCTGACCAGGTTTCAGGGCAGCAACAGCATCTCCTCCGCCGACCTGTTCCCTGAGCAGCATGTCAACCGGCCCTCTTCTGCCTCCATGAATGTGCGTGTCGTCTGAGCTGTTCTTTGATCCGTGTCTCCTCCACTTAGTGTTGCTTTGTGTGCTCGTTATCTTGATTACAGGCTAACTCTGCCTTTCGGGGAGAAGGTAACCATGTGGTTTTTTTTTTCGTGAAGAGTAGACACTTGAAAGTGGAACGTTCATGTTGATTTATACGTTATAGCTTGTCCATCCTGTCTTAATTAGAGTCAAACATTACATTTCGTGCAAAAAGGTAACCTTGTGGACGATGCTATATTTTATTGTGAAAAGTGAAGACTTTTAAAATGAAAAGCTAGCATTGTACTTTTATCCGTTGTAGACTAGCTAGGTGCTCTCAACTGTTGAAGGTTAATGTAATAGGGTTATCTTCAATATTTTGAAATTAGGCCATCAAGTAAGGCGTGGGAGTGAAGAGGTTAAGAACCACAGCACTAGAGTGTTTTCACTGTTCCCTTCATCAAGGATGAGACTTCCTCGACCGATGAATATAAGCGCCTCACGCATTTGCTTCTTGGTTCAAGTAGCGTTTTTGAGACTGTTTCGGCTACCTCGTGAAGTTACGTCTAGACCAAACTTATCAAAAAATCCAATTATTCCATACAAAAAAAAAACGATTTCTTGGATTAGGATTTCTTATCATTTGACGAGCTTAGAATGACTTACATTCCTCATCATTTGATGAGCTTAGAATGACTTGCATTCCTCATCATTTGATGAGCTTAGAATGACTTGCATTCATACCTCCCACCGCGCAGACCCCCGATTTGGACGACGTACGCGAGTCAGTGCGGCACGGCGTGACGAAGGTGGCAGGGCGCATCAGCAACATGGCCAACAATGTGATGGCTTCCCTCCAGGTACTCGAATGATGCCTCTACCTCATGTCTAACGCGTGGCTCACCCATCAACTCATACTCTAGCTAGCCTGGTGAGCTGCGCCATCTAACGAACAGATGTTCTCTAGCTTCGAGAACAGCAGTCGCGTCTCTTTGTCTCTGCTCGTGCCATTCGGTCTTTTACCGCGTGTGGTGAATTGAAACACGTTGATTGTGACCTTGGTGTTCGAAAGTAGCTGATGCCTTGTTCTTCTGGGTTAGGCCCCGCCTGAAATGAAAAATCCGATTTGGTATCACGAATAACTTGATTTGTTATCATGAATAACTCGATTTGATACATACTCGCTCGTGTCTGTCTCATGTTGCATTGCATTTTCACTACACCGCCCTCCGTTCTCTTTTGGCGCACTCAACCTAATCTGATGCTAAACCGATCTGTAAAACTTGATAGTTTCAGTCTTACTCTCTTGTGAGTCTGGGTCACGGTAGGAAGAACGAGGTTTGGTTAAACCAGTCTTTTTTTCGTCGACCGTGTGACAATGCTGACGTCACTGCAACGAACCAATAGCAGCGCTCATATTGAATCTGGCAACAGCTAGCCCCAAATCTGGCACCACCATTGGCCTGACGACATGTCGCAATGGTGACGTCATGAAGTTTGTTTGAAAAAAAGTCGTTCTATTGGCTAGCCAAACAAGAGGAGGTATATTTTCCCCCATAAAGAAGACTCTGTCTTGTTTCCTCTACCGTGGTCTGGGTTATCCTTTCAGAGTGATTCCTGGTGCAGTATTTCTGTGTTACTGAAATAGAAGTTCTTTCTCGCGTATCGGCATCAGGTGTATTTTGAACGCCTAACTTGTAGTGCAGTGGTTAGATTCTGCATGAATACTTGTTTTACCGAGTTTTAGTGTCACTGGAAAATCTTCTGTTACGTACTGTATAGCTAGGAGATAAATAGCTAGAAGAAATTTTGGAGCTACTTGTGTGGCGAACGTTGACGGACGCTGTCTCCGTTAGAAGTACCTGCCGTGCGTGGTGGACTGTCCGCTGTGTTGTTTGCCTTCCCCTGAACTTTGTTTGACTTTATGCAGCTTTAAGAAAATACACATGAATTTGTTCAACTTGAAGTGGTTTCAAGAAAATACACATGAACTTTGTTCAACTGTGGTTTCAAGAAAATACACATGAACTTTGTTCAACTTTATGCGGCTTTAAGTAAATACACATGAACTTCGTTCAACTTCACGCGGCTTCAAGACAATACGCATGAAACTCAATATTAACATATTCCTGAGTGACTTCCATGCGTTGGGTGCTTTAAAATTTGACAAGGATTACTATCGGCTTGTGAAAGAGCTCGTAATCTATATGCCATATTTAATTTACCCATATATAAAATTATAGTGGTATAGTTTTGATTTAGGCTTGCGTCTTTGGGTAGCTTTTACTGACATTTGTCAGTCATGGTATTCTTCTTGTCAGTCATGGTATTCTTCCGTGGTAATAACCTTGCGGATCTTTTCTATTGTCTCTCTGCTGGTACAGTGCTGAGGTGTTACCCAGATGTCACTTGCAAGATAAGCAAGGCAACATTCAATGTTTTCTTGAGTTATTCTTCTAAATAGAAAGCGCCGAGCATGTGTAGTATAAATGGTTATCAATCATAGGCTCCAGATGCTCTTGGGCTGAATTGATACCGCAATACCGCATTTCACCAGTTGTCTTGTCTCTTTTTTCCCGCGATTGTGCAAAGAAACACTGAGAGAATCGGGATGCTGTGTTCTTTCTGATTCGATCAGGTTCGCTTATTTGGCTTCCGTGTTCACGATATCATTTGTGTGATTTGGCCATGAAACAACGAGTGTAACGAGTGTTGTTGTGTCTTGATGTCAGTAATTTAGCGGCGCCGTGTTGCGGCCGGAGTTGCTAGGTTGGTCTCGCTCTGTGCTAAAATATCCAACGTGGCCTTTTTCTACCAGCGGCAAAGATTGGAATTTGGGTGGTCATTTAGAAAAAGTTAAATAAATCATGAAGTCCTTCCGACATTTTAATTTCTCGTCAGTTTGAACAGCGGATCTCGTCCTCTCTTCGAAAGTCCGCTTTCCTGGGGACACAGAGCTTTTGATGATTTTGTGGGAACACTTGTTTATGGCTTCTCTGAGGATCTACAGCTACATCGATGTATTTCCTTCCATTCGTGTTCTAAAGTTCCTGTAGAAATTATTTTCAAACTCACCTAAAACTTGTTTATAAGCTTAGCTAATGAACGTCAGTAATTCAGTCTTGACCTCTTCAAAAAACGCAGGTCTCTATGGGGGAATGTATCCCTTTCGTGCTTGCCACGAGATGAGCCGACTTCGTCACCTTGTTTCAAATCTCTGCATAGCTCTGATGCCTGTGCCTGTTGCAGTACAGATATCCTGAACATATTTTCCACTGTAATGAAAGTAAATGGTGTTCCCTTTATCTAGTACTCAAATACCTACCATACAGGTCTTTTTTTTTCAAAATTTAGAAGAGTGTTCGCACTTGGCTCTGGTTGTTGCTCCTTGATAAACACTGTCTTTGAAAATCAATTTGCTCTTAGATGGGTTTTGATATTGTTCAGAAGCAATCGTTGAAATGTGTACAAACAAGTACACAACTTTTGTAGGCTGGCTGCGAGGTTGACTTGATTATCAGAATCGATTAAAATAATTATCCCATTGAGAGTATCAATAGACGTGCTTTAAGATGCAATGCTATGTTATGAAGGGAGTTTATCACTGCAGTGCTTAGCGCTCTAGGTTCTGCCCAGTCTTTAGATTTGTTCCTAGGAAACTCGTAAAGGTTCTTGTGCTTTCTATCAAAGTAATTTGATAAGAACATGAATCCAGCAAATTTCATTTATGTTTTTCATAGGCTATTCTTCACAGTTCTTACAAAGCATTTTCCATGGCTTGTCGTCTGAATATTTGTACCTGAGAGCGCATTTCCCTTTTATTCAAATCACAGAATCATTGAGTAGTGTTCATCAGTCTGACCACGTAATAGATTTCTCGACATTACTTCATGTAATCCAGCGCGGATATTAGCCACATCTGTTTTTCAGTGACTTACAGTTTCTACTGCTTAATTTCAAGTAGAAGTTACTTATGAAGTGCCATTGCCAGTAGGGTGTCTTGCAATCTGAGCTTAGTCAGATTGAATTACCACTTGACTTGAATCTGCCACGGGCAAGAGTGATCTTTGCACTGCTCTTTTGTGTCTCTTTTACATTGTTCCTGAAAATTTATTTACATTGCGGATCTTCTTCCCTTTCATACAATGTTACTTCTTTTGTCAGTAGTGTTAACTTTATTGAATCGCAGGAGACTTGATTATTCGAAAATATTTTTAGTAGTAACAACAGTACACTAGAGTGCTACCCGCATCTTTCGTCATGAGTTTTGCAGGAGTTTACGTGTCTGGGGTACGGCCGAATGGCTCGCAGTTTCTGCATTTTGACCGTACTTTGTGTGCTGCGTTGAACGGTATTTTGACACGACTTACACAGTGCCTTTCCGTGCCAATTTGTTTTGTGCTTGGAAATCAACTGATGTTCAATTCATTCGTCTTGTGCAAGCTTCATAGTCCTCATTTGACATGAGAGCTTCTTGAAACTATAAACTCTTCTGCATGTAGTTGTCGACATAATATATCTTAATCTATTTCTCTCAGTACCAGCTCTTCAACGTCTTTACCACTTATATTGAAGTCTTAACTGAACTGTATATTGACCTCGGTCACTTGCGTCAATATTGATCTTACTGTATTGTAGGGGTCGCTTTTCTCTTCTGTTCATTCTGCTTCTGAAATTTCCTCTCCCAAATTCTTGCTTACCTAATAATTGTATGTCTTGTTTGCATCCATAAATACAGTCCTAGAACTTATATTGTATTTCCTTACCTGTTAATATTATTATCATCACAAAATAGAGACGAGAAGTGTATTCTACAAGATAGTTTACCAAACGATTCTGTGTAAATCGAACAGTTATCGTGGAGTCAAATCCTAAATTAGAAGAGTAATCCTCCAGTTAGTAACTTGAGTCTACTTATATTTTTGAGCAAGTTTTCAATTTCTCGAGTGCGAATGCTCGACCGCAGTCTAATTGTCGACCAAATCGTTGCCAATTTTGAAAATTCTCTTTCCCGTTTGTTCACATTCCCGTTCTTCTAATCCATGTACTATTTTTGTGAATCAATTGAAATACTCGATGCTTGGAATTGTAATGTGAAAGCGCCATTTGAGTGCACTGTTCTTTTCGAAATTCACCTGATTTCTCTCGCAGCAGAGGAAGTGATGAAGCAGGGGCTGGTGAGCGCTGCTAGTGGTAAGAAACCTGTACAAGTTAGTCCAACTCTGAGTGCTGGGTTGCCGCACTTGCGTGCTTGTGCTGCTGGTGACTTCACTCGTGTTTTCTTCGAAAAAATTGGGACTGCGGCGTCTTGGTGTCTTCTCAACCACCTCGTTATGTGTCAATCGTATTAAACCTTGTTAAAATTTCTCCACCTTATTAAATTGTGCAAGGTTTCCACGTGAAAAATTCGAAGAAAAAGATCGTTTTTTTAAA
Source organism: Platorchestia sp. MABIK (assembly GCA_014220935.1). Lineage (NCBI taxonomy): Eukaryota > Metazoa > Arthropoda > Malacostraca > Amphipoda > Talitridae > Platorchestia > Platorchestia sp. MABIK. The sequence goes on along the minus strand of JACJUY010006204.1, from coordinate 29,506 downwards.
CAATGTCGATCTTTAAAAGCTGTCATATATGAGTTTGGTAATTCCTCAATAAGTTCACGTTAACCCTTCAACGCCCAGCATTTCTTTTCGGTCCTCTCTCGAAAATAGCTCCAATATATTGAATTTGTTGATAAATTTGTTCCGTAATTCGTTCTCTGAAATTCTCCAGTGGCAGTTCTTTCATTACCCTGATATCGGTGACTACATGATATCAGTGCCAGTTTTGTGACGGTGGTTGTTATAACGGTAGTATGAGTAGAAAAATGCTAATGATGAAGGGTTAACTTGTTGCTCCGTTGTAAATGAGGAATCCAAAAATTCATTGGCGATTCTGCACATATCGTTCGTTAAATTTTTGATTGTTTAGTTATCACAGAACTGAGGATTCTCTTTTTTTTCCAAAGTGAACAAGCGTGCTAGAGATATTTTCCTTTTTGCACCGCTTGGAAATTAAGAAAGGGTTGGAAGTGCGCGGATTGAACTGGAAGTGGACAGTTCATTGTAAATCGGTTTAAGTCTGTAAATTGATAAAGTTTTCTTCGATAGCACCCGTTTGCGTGTCATTTTTCTTCTCTTTTAGTGTTCGGTATATTTTAGTGATAATCCCTAATGTTCCGTTGGATGAATGATTGCTTTCTTATAATTTATCCAAGTGTGTCACATCTGGTACACGCGTCCTTTATAATTTCAAGTTATGTTTATTCATATGTTTATTTCTGTCAAATTGTTTCAATATACAGCGACTAAAGAGACCATTGATCTGCGCTGCAGGCTCACCAAGAGCTCGCATCCGCGTTCTGACGCTCACTGCAACATTTCCTACATTCTTGTTACTTAAATTTACCTCGAGTGTCCGTCTTTTTGTCACTTATATTTTTTTAACTTTATTTTTTTCTGTAAAATTTCTAATTATTTTTTTGCGTGAAGTTTTCACTTTATTACTTGTTTTTATGTGGGATTTACAATTATTTTTTGCGTGAAGTTTTCTGTAGATCGTTTCCCTCCAGCTAGTGCTCAGCTTCGTTTTTACTCTTCACCACGTTGACTGGGATAAGTTAAACTGAAGTTCAGTGTTCAACTCAAATTTGAAGTCAAAATTTCTTCGCAATTTTATAAATACCAAACATTTACTGGGTTCATTTAATCCCATAATTTTAAAACATTGAGATTTTTCAAACGACCCATTGATGGGTCGTATCGCAGCAGGAAGAACTTGAACACGACCCACCGGTGGGTCGTATCGCAAGCATCGTGTTGAGTAATTTCTGGCTACCTGAGGGAAATTTGTGTACATCGGCACATTGATTTCATCTGTGCTCGAATGTGGGTACTATGGAGTTATGAGCTCTGACAGGAACGAAGCCCGTCTTCTTATAGTGCAGAGGTTCCTATATTGGGTTCGATCGAACCCCTGGGTTCGGCGTGGTACAGTTTGTGCACCAATACAATAAATGTTTATATCCAAATGTTTTGAATTTAATGAAAAAAAACACGTTTTAGTTTTCCGACTACGAAGGGTATGCATGTATGGAACATTTGGGGTTCGGTACCTCCAACAGGTTTAGAACCACTGTTCTAGTGCAACTTGTTCCTCTATTTTTTTTTCCTGAAAATGAAGTGTCGTCACCTTTTTTTTTGTTTTCTCAAATTAAATATTATTTGTTCAAAACATTTCCTTTGTTTTGTGTAATGCGTGTGTACTGGACGTTTCTAAAAACTAAATAAATATTTTTAAACGAGTCTTATTTCGTTCTATGTCTTATTGTTTGATTTTTTTCCTGGACGCAAGTTTAGACGGTTTCTTAGAATGTTTTGTAGTGTGTGTTCTCTGTTTTACGGGCAGTGGATGTTCTTTCTTGTATTTTAAACATTGCTTTTTATTTCCTTCGATCGTTGTCATAATAAATTATTTTCAGTTCATTTTTTGTATCATACCGATTCTCGTCGTTTACTTGTACCGGGTGTCCCACAAAAGTGTCCCCAACTTTTTAATTGATTATATCTCCGCTTTAAATTAACTTGCGTAGATTTTGACACGTGCTTGTTTAGTAACATCGGGGAAGGCTGTGCGTCGTTAAAAACCAGAACCATTACTTGTTCTATTGTGTCAACCAAAGTTTTACGTAGATTTTTGTGTTGACAAACCGGGTGTCCCAAAAAATGTGCAGTCGACTTCCCAGCACTCGTGTGTAGTATTTTTATTTAGGTGTTTATTGGCTTAGATACAAGCCCTACGAGTATAGGTTTAGGAGTTAAGTTTAGGATTAACGAAAAAAAAACTTAGTTGCACAAGAAACCAACACAAAAAATGCGAGAGTCATCGTCAGTCAATGAATGACCACAGTTTTTGGGACACCCTGTATATTCAGCTGCCGACAACGGTGACAATTCAGTTGCTGAAGAGATGTACCTGCGAAATTAACTAAATTTGAATACATAACATGACGCAGGCGTCCAACTGATATATCCCTAAAATGCTATTGAAAATCTACGCCCAATTCGATACAAAACTTATCCAAGTCGAATGGCCATATCGGCTCTTGATGTTGTCTTGAGATTTTCTAAAATTTGAAACTCGGTGATAGGAATTTCTCTGCTACGATATTGTGCAATTTCTCAGTTTTGACGTAATTCTTGAGGCGTGTTTGGTAAACTGGATTACTTTGAACCATCTTCTACTACAAGCCATCGATATTTGCGGGGTCATTTGAGCTCGGTGTCGTGTGTGAGTAGTGTTATGAATCTATAGCAAGGAAAGGGTCATGGTTTTCTGTAAAATCTTATTCTTTTGTGTGAATTTTTGATGATTCCTACTTGAGTGGGCGCACGTCTTTGTCTGCTCTCTTCACACTCCTCCTCGAGCAGCTCGTGGGTGAGTTCATTTTCTGTGCAATAAATGATTTCCATCACTATCTCTTAGTTTTAAAATACAAGTTTTCTTACCAAATTCACTATAAACAACATGCATTTTCTCAATTAAATCGCGAATGATAGCAACTCAGCCTCCATCTTTGATTTCAAATTTTGAATTGCCTCACTCGTTTTCATTGTGAGTGAAGTTTTAGTGCTGATCTCAGGAATTTTTTGGTACTTCATGCCACCGACGGGATGGTTGAAGTCGCTATTGTGTACGTCTTGCATCGCCTGCCAAACTATATTTTTTGCCACACTATTCCTACTTCTGCACGCTCTTCAATACTGTCCTGCTAATATTTGCAATCTTCTTATTTCGTATTGAATATTACAGAATACTGATCTGTAACATTTGTAATATTCAGATTTCGTAATGAATGTTAGTCTTGTTCCATCTTCATGCTTGGGAACCCTATTCATGTATTTCTGGTCAAGAAGTTGATTTTCAGCGATAGCTCTTGTTTTTCGTATACGTGTAGCGTTTTATGCAACTTAGAAATAAACTCCAAAAACGTTTAAGGTTAACTGAATATTGCGACACAATAACTGTCGACACAGATTCAGAACTCAAGTACTTTTCTAACCCCTCAGGAGGCATAGGAGGGCAACAAGTTTAGGTTGGTTACGTTCGTCTATCCCATGCTATTGGGACTTTGGAACTTCCATCTTTCGTGCCTTCTTTTGTCCATTTTTCATGCCCCTTTTTCTGTCTTTTTTTTTATCGTCATTTTCCTAACTTACTGTTCCTATGCGCAGGTATCCTGTGTAAGGACACACCATGTGGCCACATTCCTCGTGTTCTAAAGCCCATACTTACTCCCGTTTTCCTCTCTTGGGAACGCATTTCATGTATTAGGGAGGTTCAGACTAACTTTTATTGTAATCTAGTTTTTTTAAACTATGCTTTGTTTTAAAATTCTTTTGATTTAATTACTTTCTGTTTCTGCAAACGTTATGATCGAATGCTTCTGTCTCGATGCCTGCTTGAAATGAACGAGAAATTATTCTGTCATGCCCAATTCAGGATCGTGATCTTGTGTTTGTATTTACGGATTTGGGATGGTGATCTTGTTTCTAATTACCTATTCGGGATCGTGATTATGTTTTTATTCACCTATTCGGGATCGTTATCTTGCACTTCTATTGACGTTAGAAATCATGTTCTTGTACTTTAGGTCATCTGTTTGGGGTCGTAATCTTGTACTTCTATTTACCTGTTCAAGATCTTGATCATGTACTCTTATTAACCTCTTCGGGATCGTGATGTTTAACTTCTATTTACCTGTTCGGGATCGTGATCTTATATTTTTCCATCTTTTCACCTTGTTCCGATTTCATCTTACGGACGCCCCCTTGCTTGCTCTTACAGTAAGATTCTCGGAGAACGTGATTAGCATTTCCAAGACAAGTTCTTCAGTAGCTCCTGACCTGTGGAAGGCGCACTCAAGGCCGTCGTGAAGACTACAAGTCGACAACGGAATATTCTTTTTAGGGCTCTTTTATAGTAGCACATAGACACGTGTTTCCCCGGCTTTGTAGCGCTTCGAGAGCATAATTATACCCTTATGGTGTACTGTAGTCTGCACTGCTGCTATCGATGCTACTACGACACTCGCTTGCGTTACTCTGATCATGAAATTTATTTCCAGGGGTAACAGCTATCACCACTAAGACTCTATGTACGCAAATCAATCAATTGTCGAAGTTGCCAAACTAAACGAAACCTAGAAATACCGAATATTCCAATCTCTGTACAAACAATCTAGAACTGTGTGAGTATTCACTATGAATCGCCTCCGTTGCGTCTATGGTGGTTAAATAATAATATTAATAATAATTTATTTCCAGTGATGTTTCGTCTTTTATCAGGGCAAGGCAGTCGTCATCTTCGCTAATTTAACATGTCAAGTTTTGTCGAACTCTGCAGTATAACGTCGTCGTACTCTGCATGACACATTCAGTGACGTATGCAGATTTTACTCACGATTTTACAAATCCTGAAATTTTTGGTGGGGAGTACCTGGAGCTTCTGTTTTTCATCTGTCATTAAGGTCTGAAACTACTGGTTCTTGTTACTGGTGTTGTCATTGTCTCACCTGGCGATCCGCTTAGCTAGTGTCGGATAATACCTTAAAAATTAATGCCAAGCTTAGGGTTAGGTAGGCTTCCTATTTGTTGAAATAAAGTAGGTTTTTGTTCTGTTACGGACCATCTTTTTTCGGTTCACTACTGTCCTGTTTTCACCACCTACTACTTTCTTCTTCAACATTTATCTTGTTTCATGAACTTCTTTCTCAACTTACTGTTTCTATGCCTCTTCTGCATAGATTCCGGATTCCCTAATGTCCATATTAAAAGGGTGCCTTCCTCCTTCCTCTCTTCGATACGCTTTTTTTTTTGTAGCGGTTAGGGAGGCTTAAACTAACCTGTAATCTAATCTTTTATCAAAACTCAATTATTCGTGGATCGACTTTTTCCCATCTGTTTTAGCGTGCACATTTGATATGTTTCAGCGTGCCTGATGACTTTGAATTTCTTTTCAATTCTCCACTTTCAGAAATTCTTCACACAAGGTACTGGCTACACGACGTCAGTTTTCTTTCGCTATTTTTTAATCCCGTATATCTGATGTCACTCCTCTACCTTGGGATCTCAAAGCTGCTCTTTCGCTGAGACGAAATGTAGCAAATTTCTCTGCCAGCTAGACCGTATATTGCCACGTGTCTGTATTTGGCGCGGTACTGCAAATTATCTCTTGAATGTTCCCTATTCTTGATGGTTCTTGTCATACTCGCCAGGGTTTATGTGATAAGAAAGAATAATGTATTGTGCTATTCCAGGACCGCTACACTTGAGGAGCTAACGTCTTAGCCCTGGCAGACAGCATCGACTGCTCGACTCCCCGTGCCACTGACACGCTACCTCTTCGTTTCTCCTCTCCTGAATTTGTTGTTAGGGCTTTGTATCACTTATACAGCTGCACCAACATCCTCTTCACCCTGCCAAAAACGTGGAGAAACTTTCCTTGCAATTCATGTTGGCGTTTAGTGCAAAGTCATTTCTGATGCCGCGAAATTTGTGTCAACGCTTTGAATTAGCTAGGGTGATGGAAGAACAGGCTAGTTTTTACTGTCAACGGAATGTTTCTTCGAATTTGATGTACTGAATAAAAAATGTTCACCGTGAGTGACGTCTTGCAATTGAACAAGGTTATGTAGAAACGATTAAAAGATCATTAAATTTCCACTGCGTAGTTTTATCGTCCGTAACATGGTTGGTGCATCTTCAACCGTTGCTTTTTTTTACCTTTTAGCGCTTGAGAGATTTGGACCTTTATTGTAGAGCTGTAAGGGGAGCGTTCATCGAGAGTACGCAGAATTCTTAAAGTTCTACCCAGTAGTGAGACTCTATTTTAATGTTGATGCTCGCTGCTAATCTTGATGACGTGTGACGTCGTCCAAGAGTATCTTGAGCTGTCTCCGACAGATCAGTAGTAATTGAGAAAACCTGTTGTACGTTTGGCTTTGGAGTTGATTTACATTTTTTCGTTTTATTTGTGTGGCAAACGTGTCATATCGACTGATTTAGTTCTCGTTTTATTTTCTTCCAACTTGTTATTGTCAACAAGCTATTGAAGAGGAGCCGAGTCCAGTTATATTGATAATAAACTTAGCGAACGAGTGTGACAGCTCTGTCTATGTAAGACACTATCTTCAATAGTCGGAGCATAGCGGTTAAGTGCAATTAAAGTCCTTGACTCCTCGATGGTTGGTCCGTGATGAGAAGTGACAGAAGAGACCATGTGCTGACAAATTTAACGTTCTACTAATTTTATATTCATGTAGCGTCATGTAAATATGGAGCTACATGTTGCTTTGATACTGGCACGCCGCGACGAGAAATGGAGGTGGGATTTTCGTACAATTGGCTTTAGCGAACCAGTGCAGCTGGCTGCAAAAGCTCTTCTATAAACTTCACTAATTTATGTAATGTTGGCATGAGATAAAAGTTAGGTAAGCCAACTATTTGTTGAAATAAAATGTTTTTTGTTATGTCAACGATCACCTTTTTTCAATTCATCTTGTTTCATGAACTTCTTTCTCAACTTTCTGTTTCCCTGCGCCTTGTGCATAGATTCTGCGTTCCCTTATCTCCATACTAAGTGGTGCCTTCCTCCTCCCTCTCTTCGAAACGCTCATTTTTTGTAGCGGTTATAACATATAATGTAATCTATTTGTGTTATTTATATCAACCTAAAATCTGCGAATTTTTTTTGGAGAAACTCACTTTTGAGGATTTTTTGCTAAAACGAAGAGCGTGTAGACAAAAGCACAGGCAAAGGACCTTTCGCTGCCATCTGTACCGATGCGTAAATTATACAAAAATCCTGCCCCAGGGAGCTTTGTACCGCGTCTTGCTTGCCAAAAGCCCTGTTGTGACAAGCCTCCCATGCGAGTGAACCTGGTTTGACGTGTCCTGACTCAAATGATGCGTGCAATGAAGTTGCGTGCGTGCAGTCACTCTGGAAGACATCACTGCCAAATTTTTTCAGATCTATTCGTGATTAGAGAGCCCGTTTTTAGAAATACCTGTATTTTTAACATCGCCATTGCCCCTTGACGTACCTGCGGTCATTAAGGAGGATTTTTTATGCGATTAATCCACTGGTTGCCAGACACTCTATTTGCATGCATAAATACTTGATCTAAATCAAATTATGACTCGGACAATTTAATGTTTGTCATTTTTAGTGCTGAATATTAAAATGAACTTTGAGTTAAACGTTAAACTTTAGTTTCCCCTGTGGCTGTTAGTGTGTCAACATTTTGAAGATGATAAAAATACCATATATTTCGATGAGCATGTGAGCTTTTTCACAAATGTTCCAGAAACTGAGTGGTAATTTTTACTACATTTACCGTATATTTGGTCGGTAGATTGAATAACTCATCTTTTGAAGTAGCTGCAAAATGTATAGGATAGTTTCTGAAGTACAAGTATGCGACATTCAGTGAGACCTTCGATGACATAACGCATGATTTTCTTTGGCATAGGGTGTATGTATTAAAGTGTGTTATAAAAAGTATAGTTTCATATTTATATATATTGTTTAAGTGGTAGTTTATCATTGCATAGTAATATTTTAGTGGTATCATGTAATTTTAAAAATAGTTGTGTGTAAGACTTGCAATGGTTCGGTTAATGATCCATAACCACCGTACTGCTGCTGTGGAAAATTCATCAAGTAAAGGCTAATTGAAGTTGTGATGTTTAGGTATGGAACTGTTTAATTTGGAGCCATGTATTCCCCTGAGGCCAACTTGATGTTCTTTAATGTTTGTTCATAGGGAACTGCTAAATTTTATAATCTATGTAATATCTATCATATATGTAAACTTTTGAGGAGCTAATTGAAATACAAGAATGTAATGTTTTATCCATTCCATGTATCGCATTACTTGTCGAGTTGCTCAATTTGAAGAAATTAGTTTTGAGTTTTGAATTAGAACATTCTTCTGAGCTTCATATTTGTTCAATTTGTAGCGACCGAAATTTTGTGTTTGTTCATCAGACATAGAACATAAGTGTGTAAATTGTTCTCACGTTGCTCTATTATCAGGAAACATGGTGTTGAACACCATTTATTCTATACGCATTATAATCGTGCGCATCACTCACTGTACAGTGCACAGGTAGACCACAAAAACTTGAACTCTGATATTTAATGGTAATAATTTGGCAAATACTTGGAACAATGTTGTCATGCGGTGCCTATTGTGAGGAAGAGAAGTGTATCAGTGGTCCAAACATTGCCATTTGACATCAGGGTTGTGATAGAAACATTGTCATGCGGTGTCTATTGTGAGACAGAGAAGTGTATCAGTGATCCAAACATTGCCATTTAACATCAGGGTTCGAGTTTCCGTAGCGCACTCAGTACGTTAGAGCGCAGCTCGAGTGTTGTGCGTCTATCGCGAGCAATGGCTTCTGAGCGCAACGGCTCCAAGGGCAGAATTTCCAGATTTCATTTATTCCAAGCTAGTTTCAGTTTGATTTTTTTTTGTGTTCCAATGTGGTATTTTGCAGCCAAAATTCTCTATTTTGTATCGGTTGTGTCCAAAAGTCTACAATTTAGCATTTTCTTTTAAGCTCTCAACTCGATCTTTTTGGCCTTCTTTTGACAGACTGATATTTTCCAGTTTGTCTTTTTAAAGAATATTTTTAACTATAAAAACCACTCAGCATCTGATCAACCCTGCAGAGTTGTCAGATGCTGAGTGGTTTTTATGGCCAATTTTAATTCCAAAAACGATAGCAACCTGGCAACTCTGTGCCGTGGAGCACCTAGCTTATTGCTGGACATTTTCACTTCAAACCTCGTGCTGCTGGCTGGCACTTCATATTTATTCCAGCTCAGTCATGGTTCACTTGAAGCTTTCTACTAGTGACCACGAATAACTAAGTTATGACGAGCGTTGATTTAATTTAAGGCTTCTCTAATGTTTGCGGCAACTTTTAATTATGTGGGGAAAAATGACCAGTTGGGATCGCGTGCTGCTGCTGTTTGATACTCTGGCTTGTATTTTGAATTTGAGGTTTGACCTCCGACACGCTTCAAAAGTCTTGAGTCTGTTTAATTTTTAATACATATACATGCAGCGCATGTCTGCGTCATTGACCCAAGACAAACATCAGACGAAGTGAATGATCTACTTGTATTGACTGCAATGCCTGGTAGAGGTTACGTGTCTTGCTCGGTTAATTTCATTCATGTGAAAGGGAACATAACGTCGCTTATAAAGACATGTCTAGAAAGAGAAGGGAAAATTGAGCAAATTTGGGAAAGTTTTGTAAATTTTCGTTAAATTTCTATGCTAGAGTGAATTTAAAATGTGAAATTGTTTTAAGTACCGAAATATTTGGAATGATAGCATTTTGTATGTTTATTTTTAATTTTTAAGCATAAACTTATTTATGATTGAAACACCTACCAACAAAAATACTCTCACGTATCATTGCGAGGTAAGGAAAAAGTCACCAGATCACTGTCCCGACATTGTTATGTTGAGCATTGCCGTGTTTGCTTTACTCGTGCCGCACTTGCTTGACGCTTTACCTTTTTTAAAAATCGCCTCAATATACTGTAATTCTTGTTTAATGTATTCGCTAATGTGTCCTTTGTAATTCTCTGCCGAGTGGCAGTTCCTCCTTTATCCTGATATCGGGCTAATTTGGCTTGGATGCTTCATGACTGTGAACGTAGAATCCGGTGAGATTGTGCTTCCTGTCGCTATAGGTTATAAAAATAGATTTTGGCGTTTGAATAAATGAGGATTTTTACCTCGTGATCTGTTTTTAATATTTTCATACTATTCCCTCTACCCTCGAGAGAGCACCTTAAAGGAGATTTTTCGGCATGTTTTGGGAGCCTCATCACGCATCCTCTGCAAGACCAAAATCGCTTGTTCACCTGGTCGTTCTGGGTATACTTACAATAGGTTGCCTCTTTATTTTCTTCGTCCATACATCATAACGTTGTGGGTTTAGTTGTTAGGTTATCGTTACATTTTCTTCGTCCATACATCACACCATTGTTGGATTAGTTGTTAGGTTACCGTTACATTTTCGGCATTCTTACATCATACCATTGTTGGATTAGTTGTTAGGTTACCGTTACATTTTCGTCATTCTTACATCAAACCGTTGTGGGTTTGGTTGTTTGGTTGCCTTTAAATTTTCTTCATTCCTACATCATCCCACTGACGGTTTAAGTATATCGTTCGCGCCTTTCTCCTGTGGGTGGGACGGGTGCTTTCTACGAGGGATCTGCTCCATTAATTTCACTGATATTTCCTCGTTGTCCTCATATTTATCCGTGTTAGCAGAGGTTCGCATAAAATGAAGTGCAGTTCGAGGATCGACGGTGGCATACAGGCTGAGACCTTGCCTCCAGCGCATGGGAGAATATTTACAAATCGCATACACCCGGCGCATGAGAGACAAGATTTGCTCGGCCTCCAAAACAGATCACCAGCACATGGGAGAACTTTTGGCTGCGCGTCACACGTCCAGACATGAAGGAAAATATGTTGTAAACCTTCATTAAGTATGAAAAAGAAAAAAGTATTCCTTTTTTTCTCAGTTCATGCAGAAAAGGCTGTAAAAAATCTATAGGGTGTTTCAGAAAACTCAATCACTGAACTCTGTAGATCTTTTGAATTATTTCAAAACGTGACCAAACTTTTATTACTCTATGTAATTACAGTCTTGACATGCAAACTTCATTTTGGTCATCAGTTCGTTAGTTTTTCTTGGTATGTTCCTCTTCAAAATAATCTTACTCTTTTCTACCGGTGTCATGATTTTGTTTCGAGTCATTTTTTTGTGCATCAGACGCGGTTTTGCTTAGTTGTGCCGTTGCTATGTTGGCTGAACGTATATCTCATTATCCTAAGGTGTGGCGTTTTTGTATGCATCTATTCATTAATTCTGAGTTTGTCATGCTGTACCCTCAGGGGGATACAACTATTGTATCATTGGGAATTAGCTCTCATAGGGGGAAAATGTGTGAGGGCCCGAGCTGAGAGTTAGGTAAATCTTCTTTTTGTTGAAATAAAATGTATTTTTGTTATGCTAAGGACCACCTTTTTTCGGTTCACTGCTGTCCTGTTTTTTCAGCACCTACTACTTGCTTCTTCAACTTTTATCTTGTTTCATGAACTTCTTTCCCAACTCACTGTTTCTATGCCCCTTCCGCACAGATTCCTCATTCTCTTATCTCCATACTAAATGGTGCCTTCTTCCTTCCTCTCTTCGACGCTCTTTTTTTTGGAGCAGTTAGGGAGGCTTAAACTAACTTATAATTTATAACCAATCTGTCATACTGTAACGTCTGCGTAACTGTAGGGATGAAAAACTGGGAATGGTGTGATCTGTCGCTGCCAACTAACGTTCAGAATTAGGCTCGTAGTTGTCACGGCAGTGATACTTCTCGCAATTTAAATGCATCGCCGAACGCATAGAGGTTACTATCTGCTGTTACACGGCCTTTTCTAAGTTTGTTTTTGGAAATTTTGTCTTCAGTAGAAATTATAACTTTTGCGTTTTCAGCGTCGCGCTAAATTTGGTGTGTCTTTGAGTAGGTAGCTAAACCTTGGAACAGATAGACACCTTCAAATCTCGGTACAACTACGTTGACTGATACCTTCCTTCCCACACCCAAAAAAGTTACAACGGATCGCCTACATCAAGAATAACTAATTCGAAACTTCTCATGGACTTGGGACTCTATTTCCAATTAATCTACCGCGTTACCTCTTTTGAAGTTCAGATTAAGACCATACTAAATTTCCATTTTTAGTGATGCCCATTTAACTACTTTAAAGTAGTTAACTACTTTATTCAACTACTCTGTCCACTCTTGAGTTTCATTGCTGTTCCAGAAGTGTAATTATTTTAGGATATATTTTGTAGCTTATACAAACTCTCGTTATCTTCTGCAACATTGCTAGTTCCCTCAACCAACATCAAGTTTTGTGTTGTGCGTGTATGTTAGGAGATCGCCATGTACTGAACCAATGGAAAACTATGGGTGTCTATGAATCCTTAACCTTATGTCCGCAGTATTTAGCTTGCTTTAAACAATTTTGTGTTCACTTTTTGCATATTCGTCAAACACAGTTAAGAGGTCGTTTATCAGAGCCTATCAATGTTACATGTGGCTGTTTATCACCTGCACATGCATTGCTTGAAATAAAAGGTTGTTGGCTTATGTGACTACAGTGGTGAGCGTTGGTTACTTTGTTTTCATATTGTATTTATATGTGGTTTTCTA
>JACJUY010006203.1:10298-42394 GCA_014220935.1 Platorchestia sp. MABIK | reverse complement strand
AAAATCACGAGGTTTCCTCGCGGCTTGTGTTCTGAAATTCGCGCAAGTTGGAGTCATGCAACAGGCACTTGGACTCGGAAAGCAAGCTGGGGGATAAGCTATAAAGATGCTAATTTTAAATAATTTGAAAGCCCCGGTCGTCACAGAAAACAAAGATGGTAAGCAGGATAATGTGGTTGCTACCGATGCATCACGTTGGAATCAAATGTGGTAAATTGTGTACCGTAGTTCGCACCCTTAACTTTTTCGTGTCAATATTTGTCTGCCTGGATATCATATTTAGCCATTCCTCTAACAAAAAGTATACGTTTGTTATTAAACTTAAACTTAAAAGTCAATCACCTCTCCATTGACGCATTTTCAATGGGAAATTTTTATGAATAGATATCTCAAATCAGTTCCTTGCCAAGACAAAGGCTACTTGCAATGCATCTTGTGACGTTCTTCGTGTTCTACTATCATATATAACCTAAATACAAAATGTTTTCTGTGCACAGCAAACAAACGCCTGGTAATGTACCTCGTAATGGCTGCAAGACATCCTTTTTACGCTTCATGCATCATTGAAGAAAGTCATTCCCCTGTAAGTAGAAAAATATTGCTTGACCAGTCGAGATTTGCTCGATCCACGAGCGTAACAAAAAATACTAGATAACACTCTGCGTCTGCTTCCCAAGTAACTGAGGAATTATAACCGATCTTTGAGATTGTGATACCAACTTTCACTCATAATTCGTTGTGGTATCGTTAGCTAAGTGATTGATAAAGTCAATAAAAAAACCTCAGCAACTTTCGTAATGTATAGAGCACACGAAAAAGTAATATAAGAGACCCAGGAAGACCTTATAGTTCTCGGTATACTGCAATGAAGTCCATCTACATAGCTCGATGAGCTTTGGGATAGGAAGCCTGTAATGAACCATTACCGTCACCTGCAGCGAATGACAACAAATAAATCATTCATAGAACGGAAAGCTTGAATAGATAAATATGTATCCGTTAAGTGACCAATACTGCTATTCCTAACTCACAATCTACTTTATATCGCATTTAATTTCGTTTTCTATGACTACTATTGTCCTTATTCCAGGTCTTCCAATTGCTTTTTAATGACCCAAACTACTCATTTAAGCCTTCCATTCAACTAACCTATTCTTCGCCTTCCTTCCTTCATGCTCTGCACTGTTCAAGCAGCTAATAGCTAACACCAGATCATCTTGAGGCATATTCTTCTAGGATTTAAATAGTGCCATTATTCAAACCATCAGATGTTCTTTATTGGAAAAGCATCCAAGATCTGGAAATAACTCTACAACCGAATACTAGTTGTGTTTGCTGAATCCCCCTAGTTCTTTCGAAAGTAAATGAGATCGAAATTAGATGTAAAATAGGAATTCCATTATTGGTCAATAAACGTTTACATCTTAATTCATTCAATCTTTCCATATTTCTGTAAACAATTTCTTCATGATAACCAATGTTGAATTTTTGGAAATAACTTTCCCTCGGATTTGTATGATGAAGAGCACAGAGGCAGGAAATTACCATCAAATATGCCAGCTTTTCAAAAGATAGTGCTTACAGTGAGTTTTCAAAATATTTTGTAAGTACTTATGTGACAATTTGCAAACTAATGTCAAAAAAGGCATCGCAGAATGTGAGAATAAAGCGCACGGATTTCACTTGCATTAGCTTAACAAATTTCACGGTGCATCGTTACTGCGTAAGAGACAACTTTTACACAGTTCTCAGCCTCCAAGAAGACACTTCCCGGTAATTCCAAGGACAGCGAAACTAGAAAAAGTTGGCTCAATTTTCACATTAAAATGAAGCTCGAAGTACAACCTGGCAGCATTTTTCTGTCATTCCCGAGACCATCGACTGGCGACTTCCAGCCTAGAACAATCGTGGGCTTGCCCATCAAATCGAGAATTTCGGCATTGCGTTACGATTGCATTGAGCTTAGAACCTGCGTTCGGGTGCCAAAATGGCTGTCTCCAATAATGGTATTAGCGTCCTGTGTGTTCAAAGTAGCCGGCTTGAACTAATGGCTGGTACCGAAATATTTCGACAGTGTGAAGCGCAGGTTCAACGAGGTTTGTAGATGGAAACACTTTCATTGTATAGAAGAGATCTTTTGTACCATTGCAGTGTCCCCAGAGACGTTATTTAAATAGAAAGACATCGCAATCCGTTTGAATTGCAATGAATACATAGTAATACCCAACGTAGCAATTCAGAGTTCGTTGTTTGTTTGCTCGGTCTGTCCATACCTCCTCCTTCTTTTTAAACTGGATCCCTGAACTCTAAATTATGACTGGAATATTCCATTTTTAATTTTAATTTTTTCACTTTGCCTGAAGTTCATTCCAGTGATGTCCTCTTTCAAAAGAAAAAATAGAAATGCAAAAATTACTTTCGAAATCATTATCACTATCTTCTAGTAATTCATGACCAATCAGACATTATTTTCGATTCCATAACAATAAATTTGAAAATATCTTATCGATTCTACGAAAATATCTGAAAGAGGGAATTAAATAAGCTCGATTTATTGATTTTTAAATTCATACACTCATTATTGAATGCTCCCCGGGCACTTTTTTCTCACTGAGATGGGTATGGCACTTCTAATACCGTTACATTCATCCCTTGATTCTATTATCATTCCACTTGAAAATTTCATTTTTCAAAACTTACGCTGTTTCATTTAAGAGGGTCAGTTCTTCAAAATCGATTTCCTTGACGTTCGACTAACAGCGAATGTTCTGGAAATTTTGTTTTTCCACTCCCATCGCCAATCAGGAGTAAGCTTCAATAATCCCAAATTGACGAGACCTCTTATTCTGAATGCCATAGACATCCTCGGTGTTAAAGTTAATTTGAAATGAATTCTTATCGTGCAGAGAATGAAAATGCACACAGCATTAATATTTCGCTGTTTACAATCTACTTTCCTAATGCGAATCAGAAATTCCGGGCTGTGATGCGGAAATTATCCCTCATGTTCAGATAAATCTAAACTGACTTTACAGTGCCAAGATTTTTCAGCTTTCACGTTGTCTTAGCGATAGAGTTGGCGGTGTAAGTTGTTGTAAAGGGATTTGCGCAGCCAGTTGCACCGTTCTGATAACCTACATTGCTCGAAAATCCAACCACTGTTTTGGATGCTGGAAAAACAACCACTTCTCAATCCATCCTCTGTTCTGGATGCTGGAAGTGCAACCTCACCTCAAGCTCATGCAATCAGTCGCTCGAACTTTGCTAATTCAGCGGACTACGTTACGAGTTACACCAGGGGAGGACGAGCTCTCAATTACGATTACAGAGGGTCGTCGAGCTCTTAAGAACGCTGTTCGGAGGAGTGTTCGTCCTCATAAGGCAAAGATCCACTTAAAATTGCAAAGATCCACTTAAAAAATACTAAGATCCACTCCAAAATGCAAAGATCCACTCAAAAATACTTAGATCCACTCCAAAATGCAATGATCCACTTAAAATACTAAGATCCACTCCAAATAGCAAAGATCCACTTAAAAATACTAAGATCCACTCCTAAATGCAAATATCCACTTCAAAATGAAAAGTTCCACTCCAAATGAAAAGATCTACTTCAAACATCCACTGGAAAAATTTTAAGTCCACCCTTCAAGATTATCTACTTCTTTGAATCAATAGAAATGTTTTTCGCAAAATGAAAGAATCTATCAAGAGAACGTTTTGAGTAAGTGGTAGTTACTGTTGCATTGCGGATGTACCACCTGTAACTTAGCCCACAACTACACTTTATGTTGTATTCTCGTGTTAGAGGATCCCGCACTTTCTTGAGGAACGCTTAATAACGGAACTACATGGAAGATGAAAGTCGAATTTCTTAATAAAAACAAAGGAGCATATCCAGTCTCTTCGGAAACTAAAAATTCTACTACGGATGTAGGAGCTGATACAAAATTTAGAGGCGTCACTGTCTGTGATCCCTGAACATAAAAGATGCATGAGTGAGCATTCGTGAGCTCTACGATCAGCACGAGAGCGCGCTCGCTCCTTAAACGACCGACTGGAACTTTTTTTCTCATTATCATCTTGTTTTAATCAACGCGAGCAGCAACTCGCATTTCTCACTTTAACACCTAAGTGTAATTTTTCTATGGAATCTTTTTACATCGCGCAGTACTAGGTTTTGCAATACGCTCAGTGATCATTTTTGTTATGGGTAACACGCTACAGCGTGCAGCAATTGGTTTAGCAGCGCTACATTACCCGTTACCCAGTTCATGATCTCCATATTGAAAGAACTGCACAAGCTCTTATGAAGACTGGCTGCAGAATTCGGAATCATCTTCACGCTGGGGCTGCACACGCTTCATTAGTGACTAGTCGTAGCCATTTTCAGTGCCGTCTGCACGACTATTTCGATTTTAGGGACTGCACAAGCTCTTCCGTAGCGTCTGACTGCTGCACCGGGTTCATTAGCATCTGCATGAGCTTCGCTAACTCCAGCGACAGTACGATTTTAGCGTCGGGATCACGACTTCCTGAAGCTAACCCCGCGTTTCATTAGCGACTGCAGCAGCCCCGCAGCCTTAAAGCTGGTTAGCGTGCAATTACCGCCGTCGCTCTGGAGCTGCGTCCCCGTGTGTAGCGCAGCGGTCTTAGCACAATTTACGGCTTTATGGCAACTTTATCGCCAATAAAATATCGAAATGAAATACTTTATAGGTGATATTACAGCGTCGTAAATACATATATTGGAACTGTTTTGTAGAGTCGTTTGTTTTAAATGAATAATTTAAGCGTTGAAAGCTCTTCCTAGCGCGAATGAAATTGTTAAAGAATGAGGAAAATGTAGAATAAAACAAGATATTTTCTTAATGATTTACTTTGATTGTAGGAGGAATGTCTGCACAGTCTTGCTTTCGTTGCTTTACCTCTTTCGATGCTGCAATTAACTTCGTTAGGAAAAGAGTTCATGGAATAAATGTCTCAGTGCCTTCAGCTATGAACAAGATGTACCGAAATGAAGCAATTTTTTTTGCTCATGCAGATGAACGCTCCATTTCCGTTAGAAAATTTATCGCTCTCTAGAGACGGTCGCTAAAGGAGAGAATACTTCCCAGTGACCTGCAAAAAATTTCATAATGACTTTTCATGAGGTAAATCTTTACTTAGACGGATTAGTAAACGAATGAAAGCACAACAATTTAATTGTTGTGTACAACGAAACTTATTTCAAAGTCCGTATCCCAATTGACATGGGCTTAATTTGGCGGGATAAAGACAACTTCCGCTTGTAAACGAATCGTAACAAGAAACATGGCTGCTGATTACCTTTTTTTGTACATGGCAGTACCATGAGTTACAATTAATTGTCTTTTTATAACTATCGAACCAAAAAACTAGCTAGTGACTACCTTACTTTTTGTTTATGACAGTACCATACCCTACGAGATGAAATAAGTTGTCTTTAAACGTGAAGCTATCATGAAACTTGGGTCCAGATTCACTTATTTTTTATAATGGCAGTACCGTATTCTACGAGAAGAAATAGTTAGAAATGTTAGTGCTTGTTCCAAAGTTTGACCACACGCTGACGGTCCTAAAAGTACCGTCAACATCATAAATTAAAATTTGGACACAACGTGATTAAGAGCTCAGAAATGTAAAAAATAAAAGTGCAAAACGTGGTGTTAGAAGCTTAATTCTGAGTGGGGCTATACATTTTCACCTTAAACGATTGATAAAAAATCATCACAAACACGATTTTCGTTCAAGATCACTCAGCTCCATAATAACGGATAAAATAACTGCTACAGCGGACTTCATTTACAACAGATGAAATACAAAGGACTAATTCAGAACGGTATTTTCGAGAGCATATAACCTATTTTTTACTGTTTCAAGAGTATGTGACTTTATGTATGTTAAATATGTAAAATGCTCACTCTTTGTTACACGAATATGTAACTTTATTGCAATAGATACACGGGTAATATGGAAAATGCTTAATTTTATTTTTCATGTATATGTAACTTTATGACGGGCAATACACGGGCAACAAGGATAATGGTTGATCTTCTTTCACATATTGAAACCCTCCATTGCAAGTAACAACCACATTTGAATGCGAGTCCATAAGCAGGGCACTAGAAACTCGGCATGTAAAAATGCCAACTGCGACAAGTGGCCATCGCGCCCAAATGTAATAGCAGCAAAAGCAACAAACCAAAGAGGTCGCGAGGTACCTAATAATGAGCAAAGGAATATCCGATGAGCAAGCCACTGCATTTTTCAAACAGATTTGAAGAAAACATTTCAGTTCCGGTCATCCTGTCTCTTTGTAATATGAACATAGTTCAAGATTAACTCAGCAATTAAAATAGTTGATGCTACTTATGATTCACAAAAAAAGTGAGAAGAACACGAGATAAAAGTTGCATCTATTGTGGTCATTCAGGACATACTATTGCCAGAACAAGGTGTACAATTTTGCATCAGTCTTATCTTCTGTTAAGTTAAAGTAGTAATGCCTTAAAGCATTCTGACGGTTGAAAAGAGTTACGGGATAATTTCTGAGGCATTGTAATGCCAATCATTTCCAGCGAACTGCAGCAGTTATAGGAAAATTTATCAATTAATTTTCAATTTGCAGGCGCATTATGAGTAACACAGTATTTTATTTATTATAGTAAATTAAATACAGTGTTTATGTTTTTTTTATTGTTTATTGTTTTAGACGGCTAAGCAGCGTTGTAATGTTGTCATCCAAATTATGAATACTTAATTCCTTATTCTATGACTGAAGAAAACGAGAATTTCTCGTCTGTGAGTGATTTTAAAATTACTATTTTATCGAATTTAGGCCTCTGAGGTACTTCAGGAAACTTTCAAATTAATGATTTGTTTTAACGGAAGCCATCCTTAAGAAAGCCTCAACTTTTCAACATCTGTAGTCCAATATATTCCTGTCAGCACAGTGACGCCTGAGTACGGCATTACCGATAACGGCGATTCAATATTCAGGAGTGCCGTATTTCCAGTCCCCGCCGGACGGGTGCTCCAAGTTTCTGTCTGCCACAGATGTCAGTGCACAACTCAATATGTATTCTCCACTACTCGTCTTGGCCGACCAAATTCAATATTTTACGGACATGACAACGCTACGTGAGTAAGTGAAAAAAAATCACAGATATGAAGTTTGAAGTTTCCTGGACATGGCCATTTCGAGTGTGCAATTTATTTCAAGGCTTGAGTAATTACGAATATGTTTCCAATATTATGATTGCTATTTCGGTACGAGTCTTGTGATATCAGCGCAAAATTATCATCAAGTGATGTCATATTTTCCGCCTGTAGCAAAGTAAAAAGCATGTCTGCACATCCCCACAAGAGAGATAAAAATGAAAGGCAACGCATTTAAACACTGGAAGAGATGGACTGAATCTTCCATGACGTTATTTATCTTCATTTCAAAGACATGCTGCATAACTTACACTCTATTGGATCTAGGGAGGTTACTGGACGCTATAAATTGAATCGCGTTGTACGAAACAAACAACAGACGTAAAATATGAACACTTCACACGAGAGAAAATGAAACTCATCTCCTGTCGCAACAGTCATGCATAGGTCGTAGGATGAAAGAGTTTCTTAGAGAGTTTATGACGAAAATAACAGCTGAAGCGCACTCAAAAGTCTTCTCATGTGAAACTCATGCGACAGTAAACCAGTAAGTAACTTGACTGCAGGTGAATTCGAAACGAAACTGACCGCCATCGATTCATCACCCCACAACTGAAAGCCCGTCTGCTTGTTACGCAACTCCACGGTTCTCAGATTAGAGCGTCCAAAAGGTGAGTGGCCCAGCCACCCATTAAAATGGGTGGCCCAGCCACCCATTATTATGAGAAATGAAGAACGGCATTCGCCCGCACCTTCCCTTTTCTGCCTTCTGCCGAAAGCGCAGCTGCAGATGCGAGTCTCTCACAACATTTGTAGAACCACGGCTTTGCTGTCCAGAGTAATTTTCGCCTTCGTCAGGCTTCAAGCTCAACTAAAAGAAGAAAAGACCGATAGATGAGATCACAAGCGCTCGCTGAAGGGCGTTTAATTTTATTTCCGATTTTTGTGCCGTAGAGTGCCGTTGCGATGTTCTTGAGTAACTTTGTTATTGTGCTTACGGAAAACAGTTTATTGAAATGAAGGTACAGTTTTTATACCGTAATATCAGTACAGGTAATAGTGAGAAAGGTTCTTAGTAACATTCAACAACAACTTCTGAAACACGTCACTGAAAGCTTACTGAAAATATTTTTGGGGTTAATCGATGTTTTTGGTCAAAAGTTGCCTGCCTGACTAATGTGCGAGCTTTTTTTCGCTATTCCGGAAAGCAGTTTCACGTTTTTGTAGTTTGCAGTGGAGGGAAAATCATGATTACTCATGGTTGCGACTTTATTCCTTATAAAGCTAATGGATTAAAATATCTCCCATGATCTATTTAATCTTACTATTAACCAAAAATCTTAAAATAAATGAAGTCACTGAATTGAAGTTAAAAAGTGAGGCAAAAGTGTAAAACAAATACTCTTTTTCTAAAAATGTCTTCAGTCATGAATGAAATGAAAATCAATGTTTTAGAAAATCTGAACACCTTCCCCAAATATCGATAAAATGCAACATAACAATGTAACAGGAGACTGAACAGCAGAAATTAAAAATACTTCTAGGGATTAAACTCGCAACTCCCTCTTCCAATATCGGTAAGAAACAACAAAATTAGCATCGCAATTTTTAAAATAGAAGTAATTTTACATTATTTCCATTAGATACACAAAAACATCAGTTTCAAAGATGTTTGATCATTCTACAGCATTGCAGGCTTGAAATCAACTCCCTTTTTGACGAGGTTTTTAAAAATACATTGACGAAATCCAACCCCTAATCAGGAATTTCTTTCCTCTACTCAAAATGTAAACAATTTTGACAAATAACTAAACAATTTGCTTTTTTTTCGTTTCATGGATGAGCTTCAGTAAGCAATGAGCTCGCTTCTGGCTCACATGAAATTCATAATCGACGATTAAAATGTATCGATAGGTAGTTTTCCAAGGTAAAGGTTTGAACGTGGACAATCGTCGATAATGGATAAAAACATTGTAGCTTGGCACCACCTGAGTAAAAATTTTTGCCTTCAGTAATCAAATTGTGAGCAACACGAGCTGAAGCGAACACAATGGAGTACAATGATTCTCGTTAGCTGCCACTAAGTCAAAAACATTCGCCCCCGTCAAGTCATCTCATGCTCCTCAAGGGGTTATACGCCGTTTTCACAAATTGTTCACTGACGAGTAAGCTTTCACTCACAAAACTCCAAAGACCACTTAGAATCTGAGAAACCTGTAGGAACACTAGATATTGATTTGCCTTTATAAGGATTAAGCTAGCGTATTTTGGTCCGAACATAACCAACATGGCTTCCCAGGTTTGGAAAAGGGAAGAATGACTGAAAGCTGATAAGTAAATAAAACATAAACACGACTGCATGATGTCTCTTGATGAGTCGGGCTCACAAGAGGATGAAGGCTCATAAGATGATTATAATGCATAGCGGTTTCAAATAGAATAGCAGAAGCAACCCTAGACTAGATATTGTAATTTTTCACTATAATACACCACGCAATTAAACATTTCCAATTCACTTTACTGGGACTGATGGATTATCAGGGGGATGTTATGAGCAGGAGCGTTTCACTGAATTAATGAAGAACAAATGAATAAATGCCCTGCCCCTGTCGTATGTACATGTCGTAATCCTCTGAAGTGAACCATCGACACAATTTCCCTTACACAAAAAATTATTATCCCTCTCATCTAAGCAAGATGACCTTACCACATGCAAGGAAAAAACAGATACTCAGCGGCGGCGACAAATGAATGTCTCGCTGGGGCTTTAAGCGAGCAATGAATTTTGTGGCTTTTATAATATTGAAGATATTTGCAGTTGGTTCTCGCATGCTCCGTTGATGCATCAATGTTCTTTTTGAGGTTTGACGAAGTTCATGGTATCGTGGTTAAATAGAGTGCCTACGCTCGTGAGACCAAGGGTTCAAGTCGGGAATTGTCAGAAGTTTAATTGTCGAAATCAGTGTACCTACAGTCGGATTATGTTTTTCTGAGAGGTTTAGCAAACCAGAGAAAACAATGACAAACTACCCTAGTGAGGCCCGTCTTGAATTCATTTCTTGTGACGTCACCCCCACAGTCGTTCGCAACTTAGTTTTTTAGTGAAGAGGTCACCTTTACCTTGAACTGAAGCAAGAGAAAATCAGTACAGTTCAAATAACTTCTTACGGGAGATGCGATTGAACGTGAAAACCTAAATAATAAATCAACTTTCATAAGCAAAATTCGTTTTAGAGAGCAAAACATTGCTGAAAAGTTGATAATATGAATGTAGAGGTATGTAAAAAATTTTAGTACACAGGTCCTTAGGTCAAATTGGTGGTGATAAACCCCATAAGAATTTAAACTCCTACGACACGGATTGAATCAAATCATGGCCAAACAATATGAATGGATTTTCTCGGTGTGATGTGAGAGAAAAAACATGAAAAACCAAGAACATTCAACTGGCAGGCGAAAAAGAAAATGTTGAGGCTTTAAAAACGCTTTGAAGAACATAACTTTCGTATTTATCCATAAACATGTACTATTTCACGATAAAAGCCAATGCTGTCGAGAGTTACTAAAAAGAAAATGAATAATAGTGCTAAAAAAAGTAAGCCTTCCTTTTTTACGGATCTAAACATGAGCGCACAGAGGCATACGCGTAAGTCTGCTCTATTTTATGTACAGTGCGAGGCAAAGTTGTTGAGCGTGAATAAATATAAAATGTGTTTTGCCATTGATAACCAGGATATTTTTCTTCTATTTTTGCCCCTGAAATAAACCACACATATTGTGAGAAAAAATTTATTTCGGCACGAATAAAATCCTCGACAAATTAGAAAATTCCATTCTACAGTCATATTTTTGACCAAACATTTTAGTATGTGCTGTCTATCTACCTACTAACACTGAAGGACAATGTCATTACTATTGGCAAAATTCGTAAGCACCTAAACTTGGGAGCCTGTAGTGCACACACACACACTCATGTTGCATCTGAACTTGGCGCTTTCTGTCAAGAAATGAGCTCAAGTCGACCAGTAAGTTACATCCATGTTTATCATCCTACAGAACTGACTTATCACAGCTGCCTGATATATTATTGATTAACCTTGCAATCACGCCTCGCTTCAACCGCCGCATTTGAGAGAAATGTTTCAGAGATGGTTCAGACTCAGCACGTTTGGGTAGGTGGTTGGTGGCGGTCTTTTGCCAGCATATTTTCTATCGTCTTCATACGGGTTGCACTGTTCTCCCATCATCCAAACAAGGATAATTTATTGTTTTTTCTCCAAAATTTTAATGAAAATGAATACGAAAGTTTTGAGATTGACATTGAGAAATAATAGTGCGAAATTTTATTTAGGATTTCTCAATTAATTTAATTATGTTTAAAGCCATCAAATTGAATTTCAAGATGTAAATATCTGAATAAAAAGTATTTTAAGCTAAAATTTTGAATCTACATGTATTAATTATTCATCACCACACTTTAGTAATTTACGTCTTTTGTGTGATCAATGATGCCTCCTGCAGACCATATTTATAATCCACAAATTCCACAAGCTAAGTTACTAGAAATATGCTCTCGTAGGTTATTGTGGTGCGCTCGAAAGCGGCGCTTCCAAAAAACAAGGTCGGTGATAAATTATCGGGCGCTGGAAAAGCCGCAGCTCAGAGCAGCAGTATCGGGTAAATTAGGACGTCCTTGAGTTGACATCAGCGAACCAAACAGCGTCCTGCAATATTTTTAAAAGGAGCGAAGACGCAGATGGATCGCCAGGCTCTAGCAAATTGGAAGGCTGACCTGAGGCCGGTCGATATTCAGATGCGGAGGAGCACCAACGGAGTTCGGTGCCCGTCTGAGGAACGTGTTCAAATTGGCACCCTGCTGCATGACTCGACTGATATTCCCTAGGGTAAAATGCACGATTAGCTCCCCGAAGCCTGACCTTCAAGTTGCACGGCGTCTAGGGATGTAGGCCTTCATGCATCTGAAATACGAGCAGTTTTCTTATTCGTCTACTCTACAGGGCTTTGTGTTTCTTAGTAGCTTTTCTTATTCGTCTACTCTACAGGACAAATTCAAATTCACTGATATACTGTTGGATTTACAGTGTCCACATTTCCCCAGCCATCCAGGTTCTTAGAACTGCTAAATTTTTGTTCAAAAATATGAATACTCCCTTCACATTACATGATAATAAACGTATTTTGGCTCGTACCAAGAACCGGTAAAAATTTCATCAACATTACCTAACCCATGCTAACCTAACCTATCCTTACCTATCCTATCCTAACTGATCCCATCCTAACCTATCCTAACCGATTCTATCCTTGCCTATCCTATCCTAACATAACAAAATTTGATTTATCCTAACCCATCCTATCCTGAATCATTTGAATTGACGTAATCAATGAGTTAAGCAATGTCAACGTTCAGCTAGGGGGACCCGTGAAAAATTTCCGTCAACATTACCTAACAAATTCTAACATAACATATTCTATCCTAACATATCTTACTATCCTATCCTAAACAAAGCTATCCTAATAATATGCCAAACATAAAAAACATGGACCCATGAAAAAATTTTACCAAGATTACTTAAACTATGCTAACCTGATAGAATGTCAAACGTTTCAATGCATGTAAAGGCGATCTTCCAATGTAACACTCAGGAATTCGGTCCCCATGATACTGCAAACTCGGATGAGAGCGTAACGGACGGACTAACTAATTAACTAAGGGAGGAACAAGCAGAATATTATATAGATGGCTAAGAAAATTTCGTGCAAATAATGACATTTTCTCAAAATGATTCATTATTCATTTATATTAGTCACTGAGCTTCTAGTATTGATTTTAACTTAACTTTACAACCCTCGATTTTCATTAAACCATATTCTTGATCTAATTTTTAAAAACATTGGCTCCAACAAAAACAGCTTGTTGAACGTAGTTAGGATGAAACCAAAATCTACCTCAATATGAAGAGACCCATCAAGCACCAGTTTTTTACGTACTCTAAACCCAGAATCGTCGAATGCTGTAATGGTTACTTACAATCTCGAAAACAATCAGAGCGAAACTGCAATGGCAGGTGCGGTTTAATTTGTCCCCATTGATGTGAGATTATCGTTGCGAGGGTTCGTTTGAAGTCTACATCAAACAAATCCTGCCAATCTTCCAGACTCCGCTGTACGTTGCGCACGCTATATTGCCTGATGGGAGAGCGACGGTGCACTGTAAAGTGATGCTCACGTGTGGTCATTTTACGGTCATTTGTGGTTGTTCAGCACAATTCATTGAGGGCAATAATATACAGTGTGTCCCACAAACATCCGAACCGAGTTAAGCCCAAATTAGTAATACCATCATAAAAATACCCGTATCAGTAATACCATTATAAAAATACCCGTTTCAGTACTACCATCATAAGAATACTCGTATCAGTAATACCATCATGAGAATACCCGTATCAGTAATACCATCACAAGAATACCCGTATCAGTAATACCATCATAAGAATACCCGGATCAGTAATGCCATCACAATTTAAATGGTTATGGTATTCTTAAGAGAGTATTACTGATACGGGAAAATAAATACAAACTTCGGATTTTTGTGGGACATACTGTATAAATCAATTGAAAAACCTAAGTTCGATAGATTTTAAAGATCTGTGAGTAGGAGTTTGCTTAGAGCAGAGCTTCCCAACCTGCAGGTATTTTTCCCCACTTGGGTAGTTTGGGGTAGTGGAATTGAAGAGAAATATTTACAAGTGACGACTTGCATCCATGATACATACCAGTGAGGTACAAATTAATGTTAAACAGTTTACAGTTTCCCTCTTTTGCGCCCTAACTGTAAAAATGACGACCGGAAAAAGAAAGTACAGAGATGGGTTTCAAACGTAAGCGATTAGGGGTTATTTTTAATACAGACGTCCTGTGCAAACAAACATTTTAAAACAACTTTTCAATTTTTTGACATTTCGTATACCTGCAAATCAAGTAGCTTATAACACAAAATCATTCTTTAAATTATTAATGGGATAACAGGAATGATGAATTCACTTTCTAAGGATGAGAACCTCTGTCTTAAAAAGTACATACGAGTACATGCAACTGAAATACGAGATAATTCTCCTTCTCTAAAAGCGTAACGCATGAACTGAATCCAATTTTATCTATGAGGCTGAAGTCGAATTTTGATGAAACAGAGTTAAACGAGCGACGAGATTCAAAGTGGTTCCTCGTATAAGTATTAACATTAAACTGAGCCTTAAAAGAGGATTAAGGAGACAGTATTATAACGAACCTCAAAAATAGTTCGGAGTTATCTTGCGGACATAAATAAAGAATTACTCCTCATACGCACGAATGACACGAATTTTGTAGTTGTTTTCATCTATAAAGTTAAACTATATTTTTGAAAGCAACGGCGATTTATTCGGTGTTTTATCAGATAGTGGAGTAAAATGATTTTACGTGTTGACTAGTATTCGACTAAAAAAATTTCACGTCATAGAAGAAAAACAAGTTAAAGGTCACATTGAGTAACGTCGATTTACACATCCCCACTCAGCATCATCACGTTACTACATAAAGCCAGAGAAGCACATTGAAACCCACGACAGCGAGAAGATCTAACGTAAAAAAGGTAGGGTTTTCGAGGAGACATGGCATCACTCGACAGCATCTCGGCCACGGCCAAATTCAATCAATTGGCCGAGTTTCTGCCCCACGCGACGAGATCAGAAGATTACGGCTGCAGGTGACAGCCCGAGGGAAATCAGCGGCTGAAATGCACCGCCGAGGCTTTAAAGCTTCATTGTAAACAAGAGCGGATTTACTTGACAAGGTCTCCGCCTGCCGACTGTCACTAATGCGTCCATCTTCGGCAGCGTCCTTCTAGAAAATAAATTCTACTGTCTTCGTTCCTTTCTTGTCGGTTTGGTTTATTGCTTTCGAAGCGCATTTGGGAATAAAGGGAAAATATACGGTTTTGAGTCTTGGGTGAAATTATCAAGTGAGAAACTCCAGACGCCAATGGCCGATTTGATTGATGCGCTTGGATGAGATAGTTAATTATTCCAAACTCATCGATAAGATGCTAGGAATGTTGTATAAAAGAAGAGGAAATTTATTTGTTAATTCTGAATGTATCAGGCTGCTAATAATTTCTGGCAATGAATGAAAGTTTGTTCAGTAGCTTCTTGATGAAAAACAACACATTTTCTTGACAAATAATCAGTGATCTACGTCACCTGTGATGGTGTTACCGCGTTGGTAGCGACGTGAATCGCCGGTATAAGCGGAGGGAATTTTGATAATGCCGCTGACCGACCTCTAGTCATAAACTTAATTTTTATACAAATTTTATCATAGGTAAATGAAGGTTCAATTCGGTTAATGCTGGCAATTTTCAAAATTTCTTAGTACAATTGACGTTAAAATTTGAGTTAAATTTTGAACTTTAATTTAGCCCATCGCGGGTGACGTTTTAAGATTTTACTAATTAATCTCTGGTCAGGAAAATTCAAGAGATCGCCATAAAAGTAAGAGCACGACCATTATAAATTTTAATGAGTTTCTGAGTTGTCTGAATTCAAACAACCAAAATATTAAATTTAGATAGGAAAAAACGAGTATGTTTGAACAACATTATGAAAATGCTTCTGGAACCTTCAGAAATATGTAAGAGTTCCAATATTGTACAGAATTAGCAAAATGAAACGGAGTTCTGCTCCTTCTAAAGTGTACTTCGGTGAAATCAACGGAAGAGATATGAAATTTCATCTAAGTATTACAGATATATTAATATTCAAAAAATGAATGAGAAAACTCATATTTATATTAAAAACAGTGCACATACGTATTTAACTTTGAATTTAGCCTCATGTACTGCCGGTCTTCTCTTCAAATAATATTGCAGCGACAATTCTAACATTCGACTGAGGGATAGCAAAACTTACTGATTTTTTTAAAGAATCACGTTGAATCGCGTTGAAATTTATTTCGTTGAATAATTAACTTCTAATGAAATTTGCATTGCAAATTACTTCACGAAATTGAGGCACTCGAAGAGTTTCATATCAAAGGTTTTTTGTCTATTGTCTTGCGCCTGTAAGTTATTATTATTATAATGAGATTCGGTATTTTATGCAAATCTTCAGTGCCCCATTCCATGCTCAGAAAAATGACCTACTGCTCCTCCGTTTCATTATGTAATATTTGTGGGCTATCTTAGAATGAACTAAGTTCTGAATTTGTTGAAAATATTTTCGTTTGTTATCAATTTGGGATCGAATATAAGTTCATTGATTAAATGATATTTTTGTTTGTTATCTATTTGTGATTAAATATAAGTTACACGATCAAATTGTATTTGCGTTTCTTATCAATTTGTGATCAAATATTAGTTCATTGATCAAATTATATTTTAGTTTGTTGTCAATTTGTGATCAAATATAAGTTCAACAGTCAAATTATAATTTCATTTGTAATCAATTGGCGGACTCTAACACAATCAAATATAAGTACAGAAAACGTTGAAGATATTTCGCTTATTATTGAAAAGTGCCACCTCCTGACCTATACCCTTGGTGTCAGTTTTTCAAGTCTCATTTCGAAACCTAACTAGAATATAGTTTCATCTAAAATGTGCATTTCGGCTTAACTCATTAGAATGCAAATTTAATTCATTTATTTTTAATCGTCTGATAGCTTCGATATTGTCGCTGTCACTTCCTAACTAACATTGAACATGTATTTACTAAGTTTTTATTGATTGAAATAGTTGCACAACTGATTTAAGACCAATTTTTTAAAAATTATTTTCGTCTAGTGTAAACGTAAACAAATGTTCTATAATAGAAAATTTTTACTTACGCTGTATAAATGCGACTTAATGTTCAAATGATTCGAAAATTTCCTTCAACAGGAATGCCTCAGAAAAAAAATTTCCTAGGATTTATCATGCACGAATGGTGCTTGATTTTTAAACGATAAATGCACACAAAGCTGCTACTGGGGTGCCTGTGAGTGATTAGTGTCAGACGACGCGGGATTTAAATAGCAGCAGGAGAATGGGCAACTCGATGGTTTTTTTCGACATATATCCTGATATTGCTAATTGTAGCTCAACTTCCATGATGCACAAGCTGTTGGTGATTACCCACAGTCCTGAGAACTTCTACCAATTGATTCTTTTGGCGATTCTTCATTGTCGGGGATTTTACATTTCTTTACCAAACAAAATCATTCTCTTTCTCATTTTCCAAAAACATGAATAAGTTTGGTCTTATTCACTCGTCATAAGCGTGAGACAGACAACGTGAGCCACGTGAGTGGATATTATGAGCCTTAGACCTTCACTTCAAGGGAATCTTTACGCATGAGTGACTCCTGAGGAATTGGTTTTGTGTCTCAAGGGGGAAGTAGTGAGCATTCGGAAACGGAGAAAGACAAAGGGAAAATTAAAATAATTTGACACAAGCAACAACAAGCAAGCCCCATATGGAATTTTGAATCACATTTAGCAGTCTTGAACATCAAAAATAACACTTCCTTAATTGATTAATGTTGTACGGGGATGCAAACTAATACTTTTTCCGCTCCAAAATTGATCAATTCACTTGTAAATATTGAGTTCTTTATCGCCTAGAAGTAGTAAATGTGTGATTTAAAAGAAATATGTCACCCATCATTCGCTTTTTACTTTGTAGTTCTAATTCACGACAACCTGGTCAAAAGTTCAATAACTATTTTTCCGCGTGAATGACCCAAAGAAGATTTTTTGAGACAAATTTCAGAAACCAGTTTGACAAACATCCTGGTACGCAGCAAACCAATTTGACAGTACCTGATCCACCGCACGAAATATTGGGTAAAAATCTTTGACTTTACTGCTTTTCAAGTCAGCTTTTTAGAAAAATTCATGCTTAAACAAGTACATTTGTCTTTACGCTCGCTTTACCCTATTTTATTTACCCTATTTGTTGACCGTGAACCTTTTTCGGTAGATTTTGTCAACAGAAAACGTATTCCTGTGGATCATTTCCTTATTTCCTAAAACAATATTGGTGAACGATTGCATTATGAGGAAGTTGAAAATATATACCCTGGAAAATTCATTTAATTTTTTGCTGCACTGTCTTGCACTTTACTCATGCGACTTGTACAGTAGACTCTGCCAATACACGCTGAGAAAAATTTGTCCCAAAACCGAGACACCTTTATGTGTCATGGGCTTATACGACACACTTAAGTGTGTCAACCATGACACACTTGAACGTAAATCAATTTTATTCCACATAAACATTTCACTTTATCAGACACGTCACTGAGTACACTAATGTACAGACAAAGTCTAAGAACGTCTGAGAATTAGAAGAAAAATTAGTGAAGGTATTTGGGTTTTTAAGAGAATTGTACTTCATTCACAAAATCTAAACACAGTTCGGTTTTCTACAAAAAATTTTAGCGTTTGAAACGTGAATATGTATTTCAACTCTCTCAACCACTTCAATATATGGTCAACGGATATATTCTACTGTGTTTCAACATATTTCGAATAACCGTGTGAGACACACAGGTGTCTCAAAAATTTCTCTCAGTGCACATTCTGTATCATTCCAGCGATCTCTATTCGTTGGAATTAATAGGATCCTCGCGACCAAATGTTGCGTTCTTTAACTTCGTATCCATGTGTGTGGAAATTAATTGCACTCACGAAACGATAAGACAAATTCGTCCAGTTCGATTGATACGAACAGAACTAAATTAATTCCATTGAGAACTGAACTAAATGTATCAAAAGGAGGAGCTGGGAGTCATTAGCTACCGAAATTTTAATAGAGAAGTATTAAAGAACAAAAAGAGAGGTCTCCAACAAATGGCAATGTTATGAGCTTACGATACTTCTATGTCTACAGACCACGTGTCAAGGGTTACATCTTGCTCAGCTGGTCGCACATCTTGCGCTTTGTATCTATTAACGCAATCAATCACTGTTCTGTGACCCACTGGCTGTCACTAAACGAATTTCCAAAATGAGTGCGATCCACCGGTGGTCACACTCTGAATTTTTGTGTGCACGTAGTAAATATCATATGCAGTCGCACTTCAATTTGTATTTTGATGATATTTTTGACATAAATATGATAATATTTTCGCAGTTGATGGAATTCCATAGGGAATCAGGTCAGAATTTCGACAAAATTTAAACAGTGCAATGTTTCATTCGACCAACAAAAGCTGCGCACTGTAGAGGAAGCTTTTAAAGTACGAGTGCATGATTTTCAATACATGTTAAATTAAAATTACACAATTGAAATTTATTCTATGAATATTATCCGTTCTATCCTTACCACAAAATTTTTCTTCAAAATGCGGCAAGTTAAAAAAACAAGATTAGTAGATTTTTCAACATCTTTTCAAACTGAAAATCTCAAATTTATTTACCGTAGGATATTCGTTGGCTCTTGCACCATTCATTCTCCATTAATGTTGCAGCCGCTTAAAATGGCACCGATGTGTTCAAATATTATCAAAATATTACATGTTAGTTCATTCCTAAAACTTTCTGGTTTTCTAAACCCCCAGGTATTGTACAATATTGAACCAAGGGTTACTTTAGATCTTTGCCGACTTTTAAGAACAAGGTAGCTGTTTAGGTATGCCGATTTATTCATGTATATGTCACAAAACATAATGTTGTGGCTAGTGTTAAATAGAGTTACACAAATTTAAGCATATAAATGTTAAGTTTAAATGCTCATGCAAAAATCAATATAGCGACTTAAGTTTGAACTCGTCAAATCATTTTGGTACAATTTTTCTCCTCATTCATCGCTTTTCACTAGTTATACGGCCTATGTGAGATTTACCCCGCAAGGAGAAATCCTGCAAATCCTGATCTGAGCTGCTCAGTCTCCGGCTGCTATCCAAGCATTCGGTCTTTGTTCAACACGCTCATGCAAATTAGTTTGGATAGGCTGAAAGTCTAGGCTTGCAGATCATTGCTGTCTTGTCATCTAAAATCGGGCCTTTACAAGGCCTCTAACTCTATTGAGCTCCGAAGCCAATCGGGAAAGAAAATTTATAAATTTGCATTCCCGTTCAAAAAATTATTTACTCGAGAACTTGTTTCCAATTTTGCGAAAATGAAGCATGTCACGCAGTAGGGGCGAGTCGCACTAATTTTGAACGTGAAATTTGGTTGTTCTAATCGAGCTATATCTATTTTCATGTTTTTAGGTTGCGTTCATGTGTGCGTATAAATAACTTCAACGTCAATAACTAAATTCAAAAATGCGTTGGTGAAAACGCGTTAAATGGTAAACATAGCATCTAAAATGCAACACTACGATAGGTTATATCGGAAGCTGTTAAGTTGGGAAATTTCATTTCGTAATTTCCAAGGCATGAGTGCATGCATACTTACTGCACTACTAAATGTGTTTTTTTTAATGAATTCGAAGTAAAAGAAATATCACTGGAATTAAATCTTTTCAAAATTGTTTTAACAGAGGCTTTGTCAGAATCGGTGTTTCTTGTAACATTTTTCTAAAATTAGGAAGAGTTACCAGATCATGGGAATTACAGCGCATATGATTCATGAATGGTTTCTACGTTTTTTGTTCCCAAACATATTTTTTTTTTATTTAAAAGCATACTTAATCACAATTGATTACTTTGCACACGGATTTAGAGGCTGAGTTAAGTCACGTTTATAAGTAGATTTAAAATATTTAAATATTTTTTGGTTCTCTCCTTTTTACTTAAAATATTTTATCTCTGTAGTTATTTTATTTTGAATGTTTAAGTTCTTCATGTGGACTCATGGTAACTTGTCAGCCTATTTAAAAATGTTCGAAACTGATATTGGATCATTTTAGCTTTAAATTGTGTGGTGTTGTTTTACTGAAAAGGTGAACTCATTCTCACACGAAGTACGCGTTCAAATAAATGTTCAGCTTCATTTTGCAAAGTTGAACATTCGAGCAGTCATTCAGTTTCATTTCCCTTCAAGTTCAACTTTGCTGATTGATAACTCAAAAAAATTGAATCACATATCACCAAATTTTCTCAGGAAGATCCACTTTTTCCAGCTCCATGACATCTAAAAAAAAATTCAAAGGGAAAAAACTCACGATTCAAAATATATCAAAGCCGCTGAACTTCATCACGTGATAAATAACGGAGAAATTCACTCAGCATTTCTTTATTGGAAGACTGTCAATTGTAAAAATGTAATACCTCTGAATTCTTTAAAAACGCAACGTTTCGATGTATAAACATCATCATCAGGCTGAAAATATACAGACAAATTGTTCAGTCACATTGGTAAATGCAAATCTTATTCTTAAGCTACATGAGACTCTATATAAAAGATGAATTCACAGCCCAAAAATATTTTATAAATGACTAGAGATAAAGTTTGTACAACAAAAATATGTATACACGAGATCAGGTACAGTAGCAGTATTGCACACTTTGGATGTTCATTGCACAAGCAATAGGGGCGAAATGACCGGACGTTCAGTTGCCTCGGACTTCTAAGCTGCGGTTTTCGTAAATAATTTTAGAGTAAAAAAGCATTTTTGTTTTCGTTGAGAACAAGTTTAAGCTTATGGATATGTAACGCTTCTATTATTTGAACATGATCTTTTTTTATACAACATTTTTGTGTTAGCGTTTAGATCTTCATTTGATGGTTTGCAACTATGGTCAAAGCGGAAATGGTTGAGTATAGAACCTTGGTATTTATGGGCGGTTAATCTTCGCTTCAGGGTCGTCCTGGTCATCCTGGCCTCAGAGTCATCCTGGTTGAACTTCAACTGTTTCGTAAAGTTGAACTTCAACTGTTTCGTATAGTTGAACTTCAACTGTTTCGTAAAGTTGAACTTCAACTGTTTCGTAAAGTTGAACTTCAACTGTTTCGTAAAGTGGAACTTCAACTGTTTCGTAAAGTTGAACTTTAACTGTTTCGTAAAGTGGAACTTCAACTGTTTCGTAAAGTGGAACTTCAACTGTTTCGTTTAGTTTAAAAATTAGAAAAGAAAATAAATCAAGGCCGCCGAGGCTAGGAACAGCAAACATGAAGTGAAGGTTAATTAACCGTAATTCCCAAGCATTCATGCGCTGATAATTATTAATAAGCAGAGAAGAGCTTTAAAAAAGGACACAAATGAGGCTTCACCTCTCTCTAGAAGATCAAAACGCTTCGCTAATAGTCTTTAAAGGCTGCTGATGAATCGCATTACGGCCGCAGTGTCGGAAATGCTCGGGGAAACTGAATGAAACCTGCTCTCGTGGAAGCTTATATTGGAAATGCTAAAAGCCTGAATCAGTTCTTGTGTTTATTTTAGTTTTTTCCTTTTGGATAGAACTATTGACATGACCGAACTAACATTACACTATAAAATAATATTTAAATATTGCCTATGTGTTATTACATGTTGGAAAGAACATAAATAAAAATTCCATTCCAATACCAAGAAAAAAAGGCCATCAGTTGTTGGTGGGTGTGAAAGTATTGAATGAAACTTAATTTTCTCAAAAGTAGTTCATTTTCCTTCTTTCCGACGCTTGTTTAATCTCATGGCGAGGCGGAGCTCTGAGTGGCAATCGAAATGTATCGCCGTTCTAGTCCTGTGAAATTCGTTTCCAAATTCCTTTACTTCGTCTCTGCTGACCCTGTCGGCATGAGAATTTCATTATACGAAGTGGCTGACTATCATTTCGGAGAAAAATTGGTGGCTTAACAATGAAAAATAGTGAGCATCGCGTAAAGGGCATCTTCAAATTTTTCAGGGTTCCATTTTGACTGTCGTTTTAAATCTTTTCATCTTTCACACATGAATTAATATAGTTTGTTGCGTCGTGCGGAAGGTAGAAGCTAAGATTTTACAATTTCTAACCAACCACACCGATTTCCGCGGCTACTTTTCTGTGTGACCGATGAACGAAAAATTAACCTCCATTTATTTAAATATGATGAAAAATGACACTACTAGTCTCTGGAGAGCGGTGGGCATATTACGCTACACGCAAGCTTTGTATTGGACATCAAATAAATTGGAACATCTTGGAACAACAACTGTAATGAATAAATTAGAACAACTAATTGACGCAGAAGAAAATATTGCGCTTTAGTATTCTAGAGTTTCATCACGTAATATGAAATTTAGCAAAAAGATGAAATTGCATTTTGAAAAATGATGTTTCATTCTAGTTTGCAGTGAGAGCTTGTAGATTTTGAAAATTCGTTGTTGCTCGTACAAAGTCTTATTTGATCTTTAGCGTTTCAATTTCAGTTTTGTTAAAAACTCTGAGAAAATGTTCAGTAGGATTTATTTCCTCGGAATAATATCCAACTTGATACCAAAAGTGCGAGTCAGGTGCTAAAAATTGGAGTAAAAAACTAATTGCAATGTAATTGGGAAAATTCTTCTCGGAGCGAGTTTTCTGCAGCCCTCCTAGCATCTCAACAGCATTTTCAAAGTCGAGAGGCTGGTAGCATCTAAAACTCCTCAAACATCATGAAATTTTTTAATCGAGCATCCAAAATGCATTAAAATGAAACATAATCAGCAGAAACTAGTTACAAAAACTTCAATTTCAGACGACTATTAACCACAATAACAATGATTAACGGTCGATTAGATCGAGCTGAAATCATTTCGATGATAAGCGGGAGAAGAACAGAACATACAAATGACGAGCCTCACTCTTCTTCAAGCATGCAGTATCATTGTTAAATTTACTGTTGTACTTCAGCCAACGGAACTGATTTTCCCAGCTGCTGTACCATGAATAGTTTGTGCAATCATGAGGCTCATTCCTCTCAACTGCTGTAAAATTTTACTAACGAAAACTAGCCCTTTCTCTTCTCACCGTCTCAGAATGACAGCTTTCTACACGTATTGAAAAACATAATATAGAAACAACGACAGTAAATTTCTTGCGCATCTGAGGTCATGCCAATGCATCGCTTGGTAAGAATGTCACCCATTGCTTTTCCACTGACATCATATGTTAAAATTTTGAACCCAAATCTACATCCAAGAGCAGCATGAATGTACATTTTGAACCAAATATTTACGAAAGAGACAAAAAGGTGAGCGATGGAAATCCGAACGTTTAATGAAAGCTAAACCAAATAATAAAAATAAAATTAAAAAAGAGTGAGGATTTAGACTAAATATAAACCAAAACATAGAAATCGAGCAAGAAATTGATATATTTTTGTGTAATAAAGGTAACATTAAATGAAACGAGTTTGTCTTCTACGACATTCATTTCTGCTCAATCATCTCTGTGGAACAGACTTTGATATGTTTGAAAGTGGGTCGATGGGGCGAGGTCTCAATGGTCTCACTAAACTTTGTTTTTCCCTCCACCTCAAAAACATGAGAAAATTTCCAATTTATCTTGCGCATTGCAATGAATCCGCTTGTTAATTGCACAGCTTTAAAAATGAGATTTCGGTGCCTAAAAGGCTTCACCACTTCTTCAATTTAATTTCCATTGTCATTTTTACACAACCTCAATGAGAAGCTCCTTGCAATTATCACATTAAGGACAAACGAAATGCAACAGCTTAGAGTTGATCAATTTTGATGAAATCTGTCCTGCGGCTGTGTCACAAGTTTCTCTATCTCTCGCGACACTCTCCCGAACACCACGCAGTTGTCTCACCACCATGCCTCAATGCAACCGCCTCGTGAAAGTCCCTTTGTCCCACGAATGAACTCGGGTTTTTGCCAAGCCTCTTTCCGGCTTGTGCGTCTATCACGATTTTTCAGGCAGAGTCACTCGGACTTTTCCCCCTGCCTGATGCGGGTTGTGTGCCACCGAAGAAGCTCTTCCGGAAAGCTCCCCCAAATCTCGAAGTTGGATGAAAATTGGAGCGAATTAGGAGCCAGTTCTAATGGCGATGTTTCTTTTTAGCGGTGGTGCTTCCTTGAAGGATTATTGAAGGTGCGCAGATTGAAAGCGATGATGGCAATGCAAGTGTTTACGGTTGCTTGAAATTGAGTAGAATTTCATAGAACTCTAGAATAGAGTTATCAGCAAAATAATTGGTCCATTAAAAAAAGAAGCTGAAGAGAAACGATTCTGTTATTGATAAGTGTGATACCAAGCACGGATGTGCCTCTTCTGTAGTTTACTTAAAATTATACGCAATGAAATTATTCCCGTGGACAGTTATATGACCCATTAAAGGCTGTTAATATAAGCTTCAATAAGCCAGGGAAGCTGAACCGTTTTGAAGCCTTCCTCAAAATGTGATTCAAATTTCAGAGCACTTGATGCAAGAGTTCCTCTGGATGCAGAACGATTATCTTTATTGCAACAGGGCTCATAGAATTAATAACTTGAATACAGATTCAAAATAGTATGATCCTTCAGACAGACGAGGATATTAAGGCGCTTTTATCTTTTTCGAGGCTTCTAGATTCGCTGTGATCAGTGTTCTGCAGAATTTTATCCTACTTGTAAACACCATGCATTAGATGACACGAATTCTTAGAAGCCAGCAGACAAAAGACAACAGCCATGCTAATTGTAGCTCAAGCAAATAAAGACACCAACGTTTCCTAATGCAATTCATATCGAGGAAGGGTAGAGGTAATCGCTAAGAGAAATTTGAGATTTATTTCACCGTACTGATTTGTTTTCATGGCTGATGAGACACGTTTCTCGTGCAAAATGAGTGCAGCTAGGGCTTGGTGTTGTTCCTCATTTGTGTGGTGGAGTTGTAGGAAGGAAATATCTTGTTTCATCTAGGAGATTTTAGACAGGTTTTCATTCGGAAGGACTCGTTTGAAGTCCTTCCCCATAGTTAATTTTTCGACCAAACTTTATGCTCAATTCAAATAATTTTATTATTAATTTTTTTAATGCGTCAAACTCTCATCCGAAACAAAAAATTTTGACCTTACCTAAGATTCATTGAATATGCTTTTAGAATAATCAACGATACGCAGTTTTACTTTCAAAAATTAATCAAAGTCTTATTTACAAATGAAAAAATGAAATTAATTTTCCGTTCGACACTTGATATTTGACTGGAAGGTGAACACTCTGGGATTACCTTTAATTTAAAGCCCTGAGGGAACTTCCACTCCCGCCCTTGCAACAAGTATTATATCGTCTGGGCAAACGTTATGCAAAAAAATTGGGAGTTCAGCATAATGCTTACAATTTTGCTAACTTTCTTGCAGCCGCTGTAGGAACAGACTAGGTTCATTATGCAACATACACAGTCTAACTTTTTGCCGGAGCATGCATGTTTTTCGCCGCCTAAGCGGTTTAATTACTGGGGCGGCGAAAAACATACATGCAGGCGGAGAAAAAGTTACAATGGGTACTCAGATGCTAACAAGCCCATCTCACTAAATGCAGCATTCTGCGTTCGGGGTAATAAAATCTAACTTCCTTTGTACTTTATTTGCGGTAGTACTAAGAGCTAAACTTCACACACTCAATGTTCAGGGTGATAATGCGGGCCCCAGCATTTCAGGAAGAACATTAAGAACATTAAGACACATTCAAGAAGAAAATTCTTCTTGAGGCAGAACATTTTTCGGTAACTTAAATTGGGTCTTTGATCTTAATTCTTATTTTCTCCCGAGTGCATCATTGCTCGATCTGCGCATGCGCGAGGCAGTTCATGTACCACAGCTTTCGATGAAACGGATTTATTTCAAATATAGCTTTGATAGACTTCTAATTTCTATAGCAGAATGTGAGTACACTATTATTAATGAATGTAGAATTTCAACCTCTTTTGTATTTAACTGAAACAAAAGGTAACACATTTCAGGCATTACTGCACTAAGCACTAACTGCTCAAAGTCTTCGAGCATTTTTACGCTCTCTTCACACGTTTTTTCTAATTAAAAGTTACCCATATACTGCTTCTTCCAGGAAACCTTATGATTGAATCACGAACGTTTTTTCCGAGGAGGCTCAAGGTTCTCTGTACGAAAAGCGGTTGAGTGTTCTTAGGAACATTATTAGACTCATACTTTGAAATATTAACTGTAGCTTGTTGATCTGCGACTGAGCTCATATTTAATGAAATGCCAGCATCATATGCACACTCTGACGACATTGAATTTCAATGAATTTATCCATCTAAAATCTCGTGCATCCTGTATCATTAATGAGAGTAAATTGCCTACATCTAAAGGATTAATTTGAGAAAATTCTGAGAAAGAATTCTTCGAAAATCGTCGTTCTCCTTATCATGCACTTTCCAGGAAGTCAAACAATAAAAATGTAATTAATATATCTTCTTGTGAACCAACGTTACTGAATTATTTACAGATAATACTGTTAAATGAGAAGCAAGGAAATGAAGCTTCAGCCGTCATTCTTGTGCGCAAGGTAATAACATGGAAAAAATATTCTAGTAACAAAAAGCGTATCACGTTACAAATCCACGCGTTTAGTAGTGGATTTGAAACTTTCAAAGAGCATTAGCGAGTTATTTAGACTAAAAAAAAACCTAAATGAAATGCACCGATTAGAATATCTGTAGTACAAGTAAGGAACGATATTTTGTCTGCCTTGAAATGGGATGAATCCCATAGATATATTCTCATGATAAAATGGAAATTAAACAGTGAAGAGCGTGGAATATTCTGAAATATGTTTCATTTTGATGTAAAAAAGATTTCCATTTTTATTAAACATGCTCTTCATTTCAAATGTTTTCCTTATTTATTGATCCCGAAATAGCGTCGGAAATCAATACGGACTTCATTGATCAATGAGGGAATGATTCACTGCATTAAATTCGGGGAATGACCTTCGAAAAGCAGCTCCTTTGAATCAAACAAAATCGCACAATCCTTTGCCAGACGCATAGATTGATGTCTATCACGCGCGAAATACCGCGAAAATAGCATGCTAATTCAAGCTCGAAACCTTCAGGATGTCCGAGCCCACCATGGGCTTGTGCTCAGCTTTGCTACGGTTACTGCATACTAAGTCAAGCCGGGAAGTCTGGAGTCGCTACCATTCTGCATCCTGAACAGCAACGCACCAGCCCAGAGTCCTAATTTGCGGCTGATGATCCAGCACTGAGGAGCCAACAATCTTGCGTACTTTATGCCTCCATTCGCCGTTTTTCTTGTTGAAATCGGTCGTGCTGATTTTGCCATTTCTCAAGAGAGCTTTTTGGCAACGCGAGATTCTGGACAGGAAAGCTCTTACTTCTAATGAGATGCAGGAAGGGCAGTAATGACTTGCCCTGACCAAAGCCTAACTTGAGCTCTCGAGTTTTGAGGGCTGCATCTGATGATCAAGAGGACGGCTCAAAAGCCACCGGGGCTGAAATCCTTTTCATTAGAGGACGTTGCAGCTGGAGTGTTCTGTCGCTCTTCCATCACCTGTGAATTTGACCTACATAAATCTTCATTTCGTGAAAGTAAAGACCCGGTATTGCGATTCCTAAATGCTCTCCTAGTAAGCACTCTGAAAACTTTATTAAAAGAAACTGAATTCACAACGGTCTTTAAAATTGAGCTTGCTTTCGTTCAAGATCATTAGAAGTGCTATGAAATTCAATGAGAAATTTGAATCGGCAATACGCCACGCATGTTTCCTCACCTCGACAGCTGCATGATATTTTTTCTTTTTCTTCTGCGTAGTTAGATGTGACTCCTCCGACGATGAAGTCTGATCGCCATTGAAATTAGGACACCCTCGGCCCCTTTTTTTCGTATTAAGCGAATGGTCAATCCTAAAATGCTCCAGCAACCCATTAGTACAATGACTAATTGAGAATATAAATCACAATGTCATTGTTAATTGACTGATGTGACACAATGGATTTGATTTAATAAGGTTTGAGCTTCCTCTATCACTTTTTAGGCTTTACAGCAAAACGATTTCCATCCTGATTGTCTCATGTGAAGCCACGTGGCAAAATAACACTAAGTCAAAAACATTTGAAATCATCGAGACTAATTAGATGCCTCTAGAGAGTTTTTTTTAAATCGAGTTCGATTGAGTTACATTTTCATAAGACCACTTTGTGGCAAAAGTCATTTTCTCAGAAGCAAAATTGCAAACGGGGCTTCATTGTCACTTCTCTCGGTGTTCGAATGGCTTTTCCTGAATAGTAGGCCAACTCCAACACCATCTTTGACACACACTAGACAGCGTAAATTATACGTAAATCTATCCAGTTCGTTACCAAGTATACTGATCATGATGAGAGTTAATTTTTGAACTAACTCAACTCATTTGAATGAAAATTATTAGCTTTTCCGAGACAAACACTCTAAGCATGGGAGCTTGAAGGAACTAGATTTCTAAAATCAAATGCTGCAAACGAAACTGGATTTTACCCTTTAACGTCTGCATTTTTGTACTCATATTACGGTCATCACAACCACCGTCACTAAACTGGCGCCGGAATCAGGTAATCACTGATATCAGGATGAGGAAGGAACTGTCACTCGGCAGTGAACTCCAAAGAACACATTAGGGAACTAATTTAACGAGAAATACAATATATTGAGGCTATTTCCGAAAGAGGACCGTAGAGTCCACTTGGGCGTTGAAGGGTTAAGGCTAAAGAAGAAGAAACTGGTCCATCAACCCTCGTTTTTCGGGCTTTCGTGTCTAGCACAAAATGCTGAAATGAGATTAAAAACTTACTTCAACTGTTTTAATTATTTAACTTTGGTACCATTTAAGAATAGCTTCTCCATGTCTAGAGTCTATGATGAGAAAATACTGATGGCTGATGTAGCACCAATTCTTTCCTACTCAAATATGTTTTACATTTTTCGCGAGTTTTTTCTAATCAATCAAAGTGCTGAATAAATGGTAAATAAACGGCTTGAATTCTCAACTAGAACCCTTAAAAATATTATTTTACAGAACATCACACAAAGATTAATTCATTTTTTTTATGGGAGTGGGGGCTGAAAGGTCGTATCCAACTATTATAGGGTTCTCCTTTATTGCTAACAGCCAGCTGACTAAACTGAAACTTAAAAAACGAAATCAAATTGAAGTAGTTCTTTTGTACAGTCTCGTATCGAAACCAGTAATACATTTCAAGTTATTCACTCATCAGTTCTGAAGCAACAGCTTCAGATGCGACTTGTGATCTTCAATAGGGTATCCAGGGAGTGTTTAATTGCTAGTGCTAATTAGATTGCCGTTGAGTTCAAATACTTGAGCCATAATTTGCTCGCAAACATTCTCCTTTCATATTTGGCAACAAGGCAAAGCAGGTTATTCCATCACATTACCTGCCGGCATTCTCGAGCACCGTACCGTCAGCGGATAACATCACTTTAACAAACACTGGCGCCGACGAGAAGGGTTTGCAACCCACGCCTTAATATGCCATCAGGGAGCTCGCGAGGGAGAGTGGGTGAGCTACAGCCCGCCAATGCCTCTCCTTCTGAGAACAGTGTATTAAATTAGCTATTCAAGAGAAATTAGTGCCCGGAAGCAGGCTCTGGTGATTCCAATTTGTAGTCTCATTGAAATATTCTCGTTCTGCAAACATTCTTTGTCGGTAGTTTGGGAGGAACACAACATTCGCTCTGGAATTTGGTGGATTTCTGGAATGTGGAATTCTAACGCAGATTTGCCTTTGAAGGAGAAGAGCTGCAGTCCCTCCTGCATTTAGGGAGTGATGTGGTGCTGAATTCCAGTACACTTATTATTCTTTGATGCCCTGCCTTTAGCGCGGGCTGCCAAGCTAGCAGTGAGAGCTGGCATACCTCGCAGAAATTCAACACATGAATTATACTTGCACAGGATTGCCATGTAGTAGACAAAATGCAATTTCAATATCTCAAAATTTATGATTTTGCTCTTCGTTGAGAAATTTGAAATAATTTTTTACGTTTTTTAACGGGGAGTAATTCTTTTTCAATAAAAGCACTTCCCTAAATCCGTCGAAGAAGTCGTGCAGATTTTATTTTGGAACCTGAAAGAAGTAACTGAACACTCGAACGGCTTATAAAACATCTGTTTGAGCTATGAAAGAAACTTGTCAAGTTAAATTTCACAGGAAAATAGACAACATGGAAAATCATTGATAAACAATGTCAAAATATTGAAAAACTGCTACAAATATGTGTTTTAAAAAAGTGTAACGATAAATACTAAACACCCTTTAAGTCATTATAAAAAATCTTTGTTCACAAATGATTATAAAGCACTTTTAACTAGTCTTAAATGAAATAAAATTTTCTTGAGGAGCAGGTAAAATTTTGTTTTAGATTATTCCCCTCAAACACATTTTATGATTTTGACTTTGTGTTCATTCTTAAACTTAGTGTATGAACGCTTGTGTTCATCTTTCATCAGATGATGATGAACGCTGTGATTGATCAACGATGAATATTTAATGGAGTATAATTACCGTTAGTAGGCGCTAAATTGGAGGCATAAGAAAAGAATTGAGCGGTAAATTAATTTAAGACATTCGTCCAGCATGTAACTGTGGTTTGCAGGTGTCATAATTATCCATGCAGTAAATAATTTTACAACAACATTGCAGCTGACACTATACATGGAAAAAGAAACCACTTCATCGAGTATTCTTCTTCTCTTTCTAATTTGTTCTTTGAGAGGAAAGCTTTTTCAGTGTTTAGACAAAATCGTTTCGTATCAGAGTGAAAAATCCCAATTTTGTTTTTTGCTTGATTGCTATTGTTTTTAAATGCGCTGTTCTTTGCGTTCGAACAATCTGTTGAAATTTAACTGAGCAGCTATTCTGTATGGCTTATGGAAAGAGGTCGTAGTAATCCATCACAGGTGGTCGTAATAATTTAAATTCAGTTTATTCCTATTTAAGC
Source organism: Platorchestia sp. MABIK (assembly GCA_014220935.1). Taxonomy (NCBI): domain Eukaryota; kingdom Metazoa; phylum Arthropoda; class Malacostraca; order Amphipoda; family Talitridae; genus Platorchestia; species Platorchestia sp. MABIK. Next base: position 10,376 of record JACJUY010006203.1, on the reverse strand, counting down.
AAATTGCTGTGAGGATCCGTATGCTGATTCCCTGGGCGTTTTTTGTGATGCAGTTAAAAAAAACTTTCGCGTTCTGTT